>JAOTRR010000038.1:21328119-21345751 GCA_028570945.1 Gogo arcuatus
TGTGGATCCAGGATTTTTTTTGTCTGTTCCCAATGTAACTCAAAAAGTAGTGAACCGATTTTGATGAAATTTTGAGGAAAGGTGGGTGATGGGCCAAGGAACAATTGATTGGATTTTGATACAAATCTGGATATGTATGTGGACCCAAGATCCAGATATGTATGCAGATCCAGGATTTTTTGTGGATATTCTAATATGTGGCTTGGCGGAGGTATGCACTCTACCGAGTGACCTTCTAGTTTTAAATAGTACTCATATGCAATTTTTCTTAAGACATTACACTTGATCTGTAGTGTATGATATGGTCATTTTGTTCTATATGTCAGTTCAGTGCAAACTACGGTTGAGCAGGAAGGACAGTTGGCTTTGCACAGTGCAATGTGAAACGGCTGAAAACCCATGAGTCCCTTTGAAAGGCCGCTAATGAAGTCCAGGTGGATTCACTATATCAATCTAGCCCACGCAAAAATAACCCAGGCATTTCACCCATAATAAACTAATCGGGCCAGGAAAGATAAGGCTGAAGAGAAAGGACAAACAAACCCATTCACATTCTAGTATTTGATTCTGTTGCCTTACTTTTGACCAAAAGTGTGTAGCTGATGTTCCTGTGAAGCCCTTTCTTCTGGTTGGATAAAGCAATGGTAAAGACCCCTGCATCCTTTTCTTTCACCTCCTGGATGATGAGGTCATAGCCCTTTACCTCATAGCATAAAGAGTTGTTGATGGGGAAGCCATCCTTGTACCTGTGAAGATTTGTTCCAGGAATATACAGAGAATCTCTACTTAACTTTCTGAATATTCACTGCAGTAGGGATTGCTGTTTATTATAAAACAATTTTATGAACTTACCACACTATTTTGTCTGGTGCAGGCAAAGCATTGACCTGCGGTATAAAGTCCCATCTTTTACCTTCTTCAACAGTGACAATCGAATGTGTTCCATGGGTCACATTGAGGAATGGATGCTCTACAAAGTGCAACAAAATATCTCTCATTTTCTAAAACAATAAAAAGAAATTAATAGCACAGACTCAATCCCTCACATACTCACCATGTACAATGACCTTAACTGAAGCATCCTTCTTAGGTTCAGAGTTTATTGTTGCTCTGCATGTGTAAATGCCATTGTCCTCCACAGTCACATTGGGTATAGTTAGTGTGCTGTTCATTACAATGATTTTCTTAGGTTTACTCCTCATCACATGAATTTTGTGATTCCGATTGACCTGGCATATAGAGAAGCAATTCCTTTGTGATCATTACTGTTGTTATTGATACCCGAACCTAGTAAATTTATATTTAACTAAAAACAAACTCAGGTATTCAAGATCCTAAGAACTTACAGGGCTGTATTGGAATTCCCAATCAAATTCAATCCTGCCATTGAATGTGGTGTCTGCTGAGCAGATGAGGTTCAGTGTGGTTCCAACCAGCACTCTTGGACGCTCAGGAATGATGCGTACATTTTCCAGAACACTAGCTACACAAGACAAAGAAAGTGATCACATGAATGTCTACTGTTACACATTAAACATCACAAACACAGATGTTGGCTCAATAATTGAATTTGACCACTGTATATTTGAGAACATTAATATTAAAAAGCACTCACTATGACGAAGAAAGAGGAAGGTCGATGTGACCTTTGTTCCATTCACACTGGAGGCACATTTGATTATGTTGTAGCTCTTATAACGACCAAGTGGAATCCTAAAACCCACTTTTGGGTCCCATGACATGCGTTCTTTGACAGAGTTTTTCATGGGAGGAAACTAAAAAGAAAAGATCAGTCTTGATGTCATCCAACAGCTCTTTTTCTGTGTGAGTGAATTAGGTTCAGCTGAAAACTAATACATATTAAGGGCTACGTGGTAAGATGTAACTATATGGTAAGGCATAAAACATATCTGGAGTATCATTTCACATCTTTTGGTTGTTATATGTCTTTTGCTCTATCATGGTTAAAAGAGAAGGAAGGAAGGAAATGGGTAGGATGAATGTCTCAAACTGAGAAGAATTTGTCCATGGTAAAGCACCACTGGGTACAGCATAAGAGCACATAGACAATATGCACACACTGGAAAATGCATCATGATTTTAGTTCATCAACCTCCTTTACCTTCTTGGCTAGCTGTTTTTTCTACCAACTGTATATTGCATGACAATTATGTATAAAATGGTGGTTGTATTTATAGTCACTGTCTTCTATTCTGGAAGTATAAAAGTACAACCAGTTTCCTGTTCTTAAAGGAAGCAGACCTGGTGGCTCCACAACCCGTCTCAAGCTTCCCTGCACCTCTGTCAATGTGTCTGTACACATCCAAATGCTTCAGGAAATGTTTGAAGCATGTGAAAACCTCTAAGATGCTTACAGTCCCATACTTCCTTCAATGCCTCATTGTAATAAACACATTCACCAGTGTTTTAAAAGTTAGCATGTCAACTGAAAGCAGTCAGGAACACATAAGCTGCACAAACTACATACTGTGCAACCACATATTGCAATTAATGGCACCAAAACCTTATATTGGTTCATGGTGGCATGATAAAACATATTATAAAGTATTAATATATGGCTTCACAATGTATGAAATAACAAGGTGAAAAAATACTCACTGTTTCCAAAGTAACATTTTGACTAGGAGATGTTGTCCTGCAAGGGATCTCCAGACTTTTTTCATGCCTGTATGCAAAAAGGATCTTTTCACTGAAGGTCTCCAGGAATGGATGACGATGATCTGTGCATAAAATATACATATGTGTAATATAAATATAAAGTGTGTACTATATGTACTTATGCATATATGATTTTTTTAAATATCAAATTAATTATCTAATATTCCTCCCAAACCACTCTGGCTACATCATTCCATAGGCAATACAAGTCAACCATTACAATCATTTTGATTGTATACATATTGTGACATAGTATTTGTACATTTTCAAAATTTTGTAAATTAACCAATTAGTAGTAACTAATAACTGGTAAGACTAAAATAAAAAAAAAGTTGCTGTTGGGCAGAGTGTACTAGCTTTTTGGTGCTTTAGGAAATGGGTCTATGGGTTAGCATGTCTTGAGCATGATTTATACTTCTGCAAAAAATGAGAGAATGAACTGGGGCTTAAGATTAATACACAAATTTTAATAAGAAATTTGGTAAAGCATCTGCCGAAATTTCTCTCTCACACTGCTACTGTGAAACTGGAAAAACAGAAGCCCAAGCAGGAAATAATAGTCAGAGAAATATACCAGAAGAGACCAGAGCTTCCAACACAATCACACTCCTCTTCAGTCTCCAAAACTCGTACAGCCCTGTACAAACACCTTCCTGCTCCTGCACATTTGTCTCTCTGTCCCTGAACAGCTGAGTTCTGTCTGCCTAATTTGATATTATAAATGTCTTTTCAGTTTCTGATCATAAATATGTTATTACAAAAAGGCCTCATTGCTAGGTTGGCTAATTCATGTTTTGTTGAAACCTCAATGAAATGAACAATGGAGCCACATGTTACATATTTCAAAGCACCAGAGATCTTTGTTACAACACTTGTGCTGTGGAATGTAGCAAACAAAAACAGCATAATATAGATAAACAGTTGCCTACACATCAGAGAAAAAGTCTTATCTGTACATGTAGATTAAACACATTTTCTTTAATACCAGAGAAACTCTTATCAAAGACGACAGACTATAATGATGTTGATAATACATGCTTATAGCATTAAAAGAGAAGTCTGAGCTCTGAACAGTAACCCTAACTCTAACCCTAGAAATGATCATCCAAATTATGTTTTTTAGTCTGAGGTGTATTCCAGAAAAAGATAAATAAATTATCCACCAAACTGACCTATCTACAAATGATAACTTACCTTTGACAAAGACATATGTGGAACTCTTGTGTTCTCTGGAATTTTTGTGACTGCAAGTGTAGTATCCTGTGTCAGTGTACTTCAGGTTGTGTATCACCAGCTTGCTGCAGTGTGCAGTTTGCTCACACGGTTTAACTTGGACCCCTTCAGAGGTTAGATTCCTACTGGCAAGTTTCCACTGCACTTGGGTAGATGTCCTAATCCAAAGATCAATAATGACTATTAAGAATAACATATAGGAACATCCACAGATAACACACCTGGCCTAATTCACTGTTTTATCAAGAGCAGAATCATCATGAGGTAATATTAAATGGTTTAATAATGTGAAACTGAGATTTTCAGGTCTGTTACTTATAGAGTACAGAGATATGGTCACTCAAGCAACTCATTTACTGGTATAATTTCTGCAAAAAATAAAAACGTCATTAGAAAACCAAAGCTCCAATACTAAAATGCTGAAACCACAGTCACTCTTGAGAAAAAAAAAAAAAGGTTCAAGCTTGAACCCTTAGGGGATCTTTTACTTGTCCCTCTCAGGGAAGAGGGATTTCGAAGCTAAGAACTGTTACCTATTGTGAAGCAACAAAAAGTCGCACAAGTGGAGTGGGAGGGTTTTACTTTCATGTAATATAAGCTCAAGCATGCATGAGAATGAAGCTTGTGGGACAAACATCATGTTCGTTAACATCTAGGGTGGACAATACTTGACTAGTTGTACTTCGTGATCAAGGTTTTTTTTTGCCTGTTTATACTTAATTTGAGTATTATTGAAATTGAATACTTATACTCTTCTTAGTTACATTTCCAAGAAAAAGAAATATTTTTTACTCCTTAGATTTGTATTTAGACCTTCTATACAGTCTCAAAGGTCTCTTCTTCTCTCATCCAGCCACATCAATAGCATGGGCTCAGTGTAGCATCCAATCAATTCAGTTTAGCATCCAATCAAATTCATCATTGTAGGAAAACTATCAGGAATCATGACAATTCTGCAGCCACCATGACTTTCTCATGGTACAGAATTTAGTTAGCACTATAGCTATCCATGTACATTTGAAGATGGAAAAGCCACTGAACTGCAGTGTGGAACATCAGGATGAGAGACCCTGGCCCTTCCACAGTAAAATGTTTCAATATGCTGGAGTAAGCAAAGGCTAGGCAGCAAGTCAAATTCTAGCTAATGGTAAATATTGCAAGCTTGCAAATGGCATAGTTGCTAGAGACCAAAAGTATCTAACAGATTTAGATACAGGACCAGTCAAAAGTTTTGACACACTTGCTCATTCATAGTAATGAGTAAGTGGGTCCAAACTTTTGACTGGTACTATAAGTAATAATAGTTACTTTTCACATGAACACATGACAGTAACTTAATTTCATCAGTTAAAAACATTTACTTTCTCAGTACTGATTAATGCAAACATGCACTGGTCCTTACTAACTCCCTTGTCAGGGTTGTGGTGCTTTTTAAATTAGGCTAATTGTTTATAGGTTTAATTTTTGGGAAATAGAACCAACTAAATTCCTTAGAAAATATCAATAGCAGATACCAAAACAACAACAACAACAACTGTGCAAGCATAGCAGTTAAAAAGGTGCACATCGCTAACTGAGTCCAATTAGGAACTAATATAGAAGGCTACGGTCACATTACCGGCCTCATTGTTCAATTCCAATTTTTTGCTCAGATCGAATTTGCCTATCTTGTCGGTTCACATTCATAATTACAAGTGACCTGTATGTAACTGTAATGTGAACGCATCTGTCCTTCAAAACGACACACATGCGCACATTGATACATTTTTGTACACGTCGTCTGCGTCACCATCAACAAAAAAGTCATAATTGTGAGACAACTCATGATATTAAAACTGACAAAATAGACACATTAGTAGCTAGTGCATGCATCGCATTTTGCTCTGGAAGACGGCAAACAATTCGTCAGCTATACATGATCAGGTCAAGAAGGCGAAAAAAAGCCAGACGGCTAAATTTTGTTGTTTTTGCACCTATTGCTGGCACTGCTGCACCAAGAAATGTTTCGTCACGCTGCCAGTGCTGGCTGATGAAGACAGCGCTCAGCACATGTGTATAGGCAAAAAGCCACATGAATTCCAATCTGACCATCCTCATTCATGTCACGTGGCCACGAATCAGATACATATCTGATCTAGGACCACATATGAAAGTGACTCAAATCTGATTTGAAAAGATCAGATTTCTGTGTCCACACAGCCCTGAAAACATCAGACCTGTGTCACATTAAGGCAAAAAAAAAAAATCAGATTTGAGTCACTTCCACCTGGTAATGTGAATGTAGCCGAAGTGTTGGGGTAGAATTCACACACCATACTGACAATGCTGCAATTTCTAACCCTTAGGTATGTAACCGAATACAAATACATTTTTGATTGAATGTGTTCTAAACAGAACAGGCCTACTGATTTTTTAAAAGCTAGTATGAATGGGAGGTTTTTACTTTCATGCAATTTGGGCTTGAGCCAACTATACAAATAGGAGGCGCACTATTCAGTACAAACACAAAAGAAATATTTTTCTATTTATAGACCCACCACTCCATATAGACCATGCAACCCACACACTGTGCACAGGCCAGCATGTTGTGGTCTCCAAAATATAAGCATTTAATTCATTTTTACAAATATTAATGTAAAGTTATTTTGCATGTTTTTGTTGTTCTTAAATGAATGCTTCATTGTTATTAAAAGACAATCTTTATGAAAAGGAACCCATCTAGACTAGCAGCATCACTGCATCCAAGCCTCACTGTAGATTCTAATAGTGTCCATAAAACTTTTCTAATCTTTTGAGAATCTAACAAAGTCAAAAACTTAAAGTAAATATAATAAAATAGTATTAGACTGCAATGATCAGTAGTGCCCTGATTTGGGAAAGACAACATTTCATTTTTTGAAAGACAGTTCCCTAGCTTACTCAGTCACATTAAATAATGTAAACAAACTTGCCAGAAAATTCCAGGAGGCCTCTGATTGAGACCAGTTATGAACTTGAGTGAAGTAGCTGTAATTCAGGAACTATACAAATTCAGCAGGTGTTGAATAAAATTATGTTCTGCAAATTGCCATTTGTCATTACAATTTATGAATGATACATCACTTAATTTTCCTGCAGCCCTGTTTTCTTATGTTTTCCAGTATGTCATGGGGTTCACATAAAACGACCTTCCATCAAAACTTCTGAATTAAATCCAAATACAGATAGCAGTCCAAATAATTAGAGTACGAAACAGATACAAATAACGGTACTGTGTTACACCCATAGTCCAGAAGCATCAACAGATTCATTTATACATCTGGATATTCATACCAATAAGTTTTCAGCAGCATATCTATTTTTTTAATGACCTAGGGGGTTATTTTTAAGTGCTTTCGATCTGCTCTGTTAATCTCATGCATTCTGATAAGTCTGACTTTCACATGGGAACATGCCTTTTCTTTGATGATGTGTTCCCAGAAAAGCATCAAACATACCATATCTGACATACCAGTAAGACTGAGAGGACAAACAACATTTGTCCCTCGTAATGAGCCAGATAGAATGGACAAATCAGAGACACATGGCCTTGTAGGGAAGCGTCACACTCCGCAGGCCCAGAGGGGTTAGCATTCCTGACATGATTGCAACATGATGCAAGTCTCCAGAATTATTTAATAAACATGCATGTTTCATTTCACACTATTTCCACATTTATACAGCAATTAAAATGATTTAACCAAATGAGACCATATTGATTGGTTCATGGAGTCACTGAATGTATAATGCCTTAGGCAGAAATACCATTCTTATCTGTTTTAATTTAAGTGCCAAGGGTAAATTAGGCTGAGATTTAAGAGCATTAGTAGTAAGCAGAGTCAGAAAAAAATGTTTCTGGACTCACACCAACTATCCTTCTTCTGAACTGGGCCTGATAATTCATCTCTTCTGAAGCAATACAAGACACAAAAGTGATACGTTTGGATGTATCATCATTATCTTACTTTTAGTTAAAAAAAAAAAAAAAAAAGTCCTACAGTTTTTGTGGAGTCTGGAAAAAGAAAATTCTTTAGATATGGCAGCATGCAGACATTTTTATAATAGTCATAGTAGCAATAGAAATAAGATTTGTATCTTTGCAGGATGTGTGTCGGAGATGAGAATACAATACCTGCAGATGAGTATGAGGGAGCCTCCAGCATGGCGCAGGAGTGTGTCTTCAGGAGGATGCAGCTGTGGGTCTAACACCATCCCTGCAGGAAGCACAACACAGCCAAGGCATTCAGTAATAGTATTTGTAATTATGAGTGTAATTGCTCAAATTACTGAATTTTTCAGTTCAAATCAAGTCAGACTCAAATCTTCTGTGTGGGGTCACCTCTATCACCACAAAACCAGAAACATCCTTTAAATCACTCTGTCAGTTGACCTTAGAGTACCTTTTTTTCCTGTCTCTTACATAACCGCTTTAATGGAGTTTGTCCAGCCTTCTCTATGTGTTATTATTATTTATGTGTGGAAGATAGAGAAGTATTGTTAAACTGAAGAATTACACTTGGTGTGTGGTCAGTTAAAATAGCTGACGAGAGAATTGAGACATGCTGAGGATAGGAAGTACTGTCAGGCTCCATGATATCCATTTGACCCTACTCCTCAAAAGGTACGTGTTCATTGTGCTTTTTGTTCTGCAAAAGATACTTAATTTAATTTGCCATGCAATGGACATAGGGACAGTATTTAAAGTTTGTCAGAGAAGGAAAACTGCAGAGTTACAAAATATCTTCAGTTCCTAAAGGGAGTTACCATTAATCATAGTTTATCTCACTCTTTTTCTCCTATATACACACTCTCTCTACTTCCCTATTTCCCCCCTATTCATAAAAGCTTCATCGGACTGAACCAAAATGCCTATAAACCTGACTTTCAACCACTGCACCCTACATCAGTCTTGTACACCTGCAAACACACAAAACCAATTAAATCTGTTCTGCGCATTGTTAAAATAACTATAAAAGCACAGCTGCATTGGAAGAATGAACTTACCCACCAATGTTGCTACTTAATATGAACTTCCTCCCAGTCTGCTATAACATCATTGTTGTTTTATGCTCCAAGGTTAGTTAAAGGGAAGGGATATTACTTGTGTCCCCACCTCTCTCAGTCTGATACTGGCCCTCTACCCAAAACTCTTTAAATACAGCTACTGTATATCAGTATAACTTGCTCAGCTAAAAGGTATCACTTTTCTTATTGCAAAGCATTTCAGTATTCCCTGACCACTTTAGTTTAGTAGTGTAGATGCGATGTCATGCCATTCCATGTTTAGAAGCACAATAAAACCTGCAATACATGCATCATTATGTGTCGGCAAAGTTTGTGAAATGAGTAAAAATAAAATAAAATAATAATACTGCAGCTTGCATCAGTAAAACATTTCATTCCAATGCAAATATTCTGGCTAATACCCCAGTTACATGTGGTCCATGTTATTTGTCATTTGTAATTTATTGCAGGATTTCCTATTAAAACACTGTGAAAAACATCCTCATTAAAGGTTAGAGTAGTGCATGAGGCTGTAAGTGGGAATTGAGAGGGAAAGACCAGTAGCCACAGTGTGACTATTTGATTTTGGTCCCTGCAATGAGCTGTGCAAGTAGCTTAAGTCTACATCACTCCTTTTTTTTATTGGCATCAGCTGGTAATTATGCACATGGACAGTTACACGCAAAATACACACATGCACACATTCCTTTTCCCATGAGTACATTCTCACAGATGTGGACCTGCATGCATACACTGGTGAGAAACTCAGCACTTAAAGTCCACAAACTCTCAGTGCTCATCCTCACAGCTGGTCTGTTCAGCAGGGCCCCCAACAGTACTTAAAAAGCTTTCTTTCTTGTAAATTTCCATCATATCTGTCTCTCTGTGCCCACATGCCCCCTTCTTCCACCCCCACCTGCCCCTGACTCCTGCCCAGTGCTGACCTCAACAAGTAGCTTCGCCCCCTCTTCAACAACTGTGGTCTGCATTCCTCAGAACAGTGTCTGAAAAATGCCAGAAATAGAGTTTGCTGCGGTGCTTCAAGGGGCCTGGATCATGGTTCCCATAGAAGCCCATTAAAACTATGTAAAAGGCATAAATATATGGAAATATAGTCTGGGTACATTTGGAATTCAGGATTTAGCAAACTTGCTTGTGCTCCAGTTCCAGTCATTAAACTGCCACTGACACAATTTGGGATTTGCTCAGGTACCTCTTTCTCTGTGATTCTTCTTCTTCTAACTTTCTTCTTCAATTAAGTCCAATATACTGTATCATGAGAACAGGAAATGTTTGATCCAATGTGTGCATTTAAGAATTATTTCCCAGTGAAGCATTAAAGGCAAACAAAAGACATTACCGACTTTAAAAAAGATATAAACTGATTTGGAGGAAATTAGAGTAATCCAACAAACTAGAATCAGAATAAGACACAGACCATCAGACAATCAAGTGACTCAGACCAGTGAAACTCTACCTCAACAATGTATTGAGAGTTGTGAAATGCATTACTTTTATACATGTTTAGTCATGGATTGCCTGTGTTTGATGAGGAAAGTTCACCTAACAGCCCTGAAATTGCTAGGCATAATGTGCGGAATTCCCTTCGCTGCAGTTAATTCAGGAATCCCTGTTCTTCCTTTCCACTCACTATGTGATGCAGTGTGCCCGTAAAGGTGTCTCAGAGGAGGTAATCTTTTCTGAGCATATATACACACAACAATACAGAATCACAGTTCTTGTAGCCTTGACACAAGGTTCACTGACACTAAGAACAAAAGCGTTAAAAAAGAGGCCTCATGAAAGAAAACGGGGTAAAAGACAAGCATAAATTATTATGCCCTTAGATACTTCCCAGAGAATGACCACCCTTATTTTGTTTACCGCTTATCCATTCTGCTGTTTTATCATTGTGTTTCAAGGGAATGAATATCTCTGACTGTCATCAACCCCCTGAGGTTTTAGTACTTAATGGCATGGCATTTATATCTTGACAAGAGTGAAAATGATCTGCCAAAACAGGAGAATGTTAATACATCTCACACACAAGCATATAGTCATATTCAAGTTTTCCTTCTTCTTCCAAGCTGCAAGGTTAAGACAACAGCAAAAAGAACAGACTTTTTACTATCTTGTATATCGGTCTTCAGAGACTGGGGAATTGTCTGTCTCTCCAATTCTTACAAAAATGAAAGTAGAAAAACACATGGCCAAATAGTGCCATCATAGTCAGGTTTTACTAGTAATACCACTCAAATAAAGGGTTTAACAAACACTACATACTATATCCTTCAAAAGTGGAACAGAATCCCATAAGGTCTTACAATATGCACTAAATCTCACATGATTTGCATTGACTGGTGAAGGATGTTCACCTTGAAATTGCAATATAAAGTATGAAAATGCGTTATAGCTGGCTCTGAAACTAACCTGTTTATCATAGGGCACACAGGAAACTGGCATCATCCACAATATTTAGGCCAATTATAAAGCATGCATGTGAGCTAATAACCATTTTCACTGGTCCACTGCCTACCACAATAACTCTGTCAGTCTGTCAAACACTGGAAGGATCAAGAGATAGCCAACATTAACATGTTTCACAGACCATGTGTTGGCACCTGCCTCTCAGATACAGATAGAGACCCTGCATATGTGTAGTCTGCTCACACATTCCACTCTATTGAAAGATGATCTGATTTTGCATTTGGCTGACCTCTATCTACGCTTCTCAGCCTCTTGCTCTAGTGCACCACAGATCTCCTCCACAGTGTACAAAGAAAGCCTTCTAACAGAAGAAACATGATCTAACAAACAAGAAATACTACATCTGTGATTAAGACACAGGAGAGCAGTTAGCATCTGTCTTACTCGGTTTAACACTTACTTGAAGTAAGGTCTATCTTTCATAATAGTCATTTAAGTGAAATCCAAATAGGCTATGCTGTAAATTACTCATTTCTAGTATTTGTACTTTATGCATTTGTTTTTCTTGGGCTGTCATGCAACTATGGTATTTTAGTAACAGATCATAGTAACAAAACATAAAGAGGCTGCTGCAAAATTAATCTTTGTTTGAATATGATGAATGACAGAATAAAGTACAACATTACATCCATTCACCCATCCATCTATCCATTATCTATACCACTTATCCGTCAGGGCGAGAGGCGGGGTACACCCTGGGCAGGTTGTTAATCAATCGCAGGGCTTACAACGTTACATTAACTGTAAAATGTTTTACATATTTTGTGATGTTCCTTGCCAATAATCTTACTTTGGCCTATGACAATTTGCACCAGCCAAGTGAAGTGCTTGTAACGATGCCTGTTAAAAAAAACAACAACCCTATTTGTAGTTTATCCTATGATTCTTTATGTTTGTATGAGCAGTTACAAACAGTGTATTTCATCAAACTGGCCATAACTCGTGATTAACAGAATTAACCAGGTGGATATTATCATTATGTTATAACTATTATAACTATGTTAAATAAGCTATGCACTACATAGTGCAATTTGTGGTGCAATTTTTAATGGTCACTAAGACTGAACATAGCAGCCATTTAAAATTTCAAAATACACTTTGATAGGGCTTACGTTCTTCTGGTGAAACCAGCTGCTAGACATGTTAAAACACTACACTGAGAGACTGTATTGGCTCAGGGGCTGGAGAGTGTATGAAAATGGAATGTCAAATTTCACCTTCGAGTATGAAAGAAATCTATTAGAAATGGTCCCTGGGCAATAGCTATACCAATTAAGCCTATTATCTATTAATGTCCTACTGCTAAATTACTAAATGTTCAATAAGGAAAATCTAAGTCAGATTTTGTCTAAGTCTCAGATCTTAATGAACAATCAGGGTGATGAATAATACACAAAGAATTCTGTTCCTCCAATGACTAATTTACAGTAAATAGCAGTTGAGAAAGAACACTAACATCTTCATTTGCTGTAATCATTCTAGTAACTATGTAAGTATTTTAGCAAAGTACACTGCACATTATCTAATCACAAAAATAAAAGAAATTATTTGAAATATTAAAAATATTAAATTAATAATAATAATATTTAAATATTCAAAATATTAAAAAAAAAAAAAAACACCTTGAACATAGGCTTAGGGATGGGCTTTTGATCCACTGTAACCCTGACCAGGATAAAGCAGTTAGTAAGGTTGAATGAAAGAAAAAATGAATTATTTTACACATTTAAGTAATGAGCATATTATTTCAATAGTTGGATTATTTTCATGAAATAAATCTGTACTGCACTATGAAAAAAAAGGGGAGGTGGTTAAACTTAGAAACGAGAATTCACCCGCTGCCTTAGAAATGTGAGTAAACTCAACTTGAAGATATCCTTTGTTTCAACTCCCAAGTAGTCAAGACAAGGTGATTACTTTCAGTTTTGAAAACTTACAAACTTGAGTCCAGTATCCAAAACTTATCATGAAAATTGGAATTAAAGGGAAGAAATAAGTTCATATAACTTAATGGGGCTATCATTTATTTTGCAGTTCAAGGTGCATGCCTGCAAAAATTTTGAGAACCCCTAATGTATTCAACAGTCAATCAGTAGGAAATCAATAGTTGTGTGACAAACACAACACAAAGCCATCAGATTCTAGCTGCCTCATCAAAGTATACTGTTAAGACTCACAGATAACTTTACATCTACTGATCCTTTCAAATGTCCAAATGTCTATCAGCTCAGTATTTCTTTTAAAAAACAGTGCACTGAATGCTCACTCCATATGCAGCACAACCACAAGACAGCATTTCACAGAGCAGAAACGTGGTGCTTGGTTTAAATTATTTAGTTAAGAAATGTTGATTTGTCAAATATTCCATAGAATTTTTAATATTTGCTTTAAATTCAGCTGAGAGTTGTGAACAGCTTCCTCATGCCTTAAACAATCAGTTTGACTGCACACCTTTTTTGATTACACATTTTGTAGAAACAATACATTTTAGGCCTTCAGAAAACAATGGCATACCTCTTCATACCCAGTGATTGTATGAGGGAGTACAGTTATATTTACAGTTAACTGGGCATACAAGAAGCTTGGGGAAGGAATCTTTATTCAGGTAGTGTGTCACATTTCCCTGACCTCTGTGGGCCAGAACAATTCCAGGGTGCCTCCTGCCTCTCCATCCACTTCCTCTATGTGTGTTTCCCACGCTCGCCATGTGTACAGTGAAGGAAATCTACATGGAAACCTTGTAGACAAAGCATAAGGACCAAAATGGCTACAGGTGGGAGGAGTAGTATTTCCTCTGTTTGGATCAAAGTAGGGAGCCTCTTTTTGTTTGGATACTAAGAGGAAGATGTGTATCTGCAGCATCTTAAGCAACATCCACCCTTTATAGCCATATTTATTTATGGGCTCAGGGAGCCGGACAGGCAAGCAATCATGTATCAACTATGTAATTTTCTCCTGGAAACCCCTGCAAAGATATTCCACTCAATCCTACTGTTTTGGGTTCAACTTCATCCTGAAAACAAATATATTTTCAAACCATTTTGGCCTACTGTGGATGTCAAACAATGTAGAATATTCACTAAATAGAAGAAGTGACCTTACATAAATCCCAGATGGATCACAGTGCCAGTACATACTACTTAAAGACTTTCTCAAGCTGGGACTCAGTGTCCGTTGTTTAAGGATTTTTGATACTGCCACATTATATGACATGAGAGTCAAACCACATTTGGAGGATGGACAAATTAGCTTTTTTTTAAAAAACAAAACAAAAACTGACCAATTGTTCACCCAGTCACTTACAACCAAAGCAAACTAGAGCGCCAGTAAAGATATAAACTGGCAGCTTGATGGCTTTCTCAAAGCTGAGCAGGTACACCAAGTCATTAAAGCTCAGAATCAGTGCTTTGCTGGGACTAAACTCCCTCCTGTGCAATAAAACGGAACTGCATTACTCGACAGTGCTCAGCCAAACAGCTATAACGTTCCACAGGTGCTAAAGCGGAGAAACGGCCTTGATGCGCTTCGTAGACTAGTGTACATACAAGCAACTGTTGATTCACAGTATTAGTGAACACTTCAGATTTCTTTCAAAGTGCGGCCACCAGTCTATCACAGCTCCAACATCTCTAGTATTATTTTCCGTAGCCTGAAGAGTAAGTAATAAAATCGAAACACACGTAGGATAAATGAGAGATGATGAGTTTAAAAGACGAGCACTTACCATTTCCTGGTATCAAGCAATGAAAAAGCGCAACTATGAAAGCCGCGCTTTCTCTGGGAGTCATTTTCATTCAGTGTGTTTCGAGAAGGTGTCGGTACTCTACAGTATCACTCACTCCAATGAAAGAGTGACTCGTAAAGCAGCTCAATCTCCGTATAGCTTATAGCTCAAACTGTGTACGCTCCTCCTGCCAGTGGAGAAAAATCAGTTAATGTTATTGTTCAGTAGAGATCCCTGTGATAAGAACACAGTTGCATAAAGTTCAAAGTATCAGATCCGACGAGATACATCCCATAATGTAAACAAGCGTCCCGAACACAGAAGAGGAGCCTCACGCGCAGGTGCGAGTGTTTTGAGTGTTTTCCCTTAAAATTGTCTGAACAAATTTTGGGAAACAATATACTGAAACTTCCAATAGAATAGCCTCACAAGTCCCAGGTTTAAAGATCAATATCAAGATCAGTTACTCGAGTTTAGATGAATTGAAGTCTTGAACTGTTACGCCGGCTCATGCCTGAGGCACTGCTGTCAGCTGCTTCGCCTGCGCGCGCGCTTGCAGGCTTTATACAAAACACGCAACGCAACGTCACCAGTGAACTTGGAGCGCGCGCTGCTGCATCTGTGGCCAAACTCACATCAGCTTCATATATTGAGTCTACTTAAACACGTATTAGGCCATTGTATTATTTTATGGCTGCCACATAAATAGGCCTAGTCATCTGAAGGCAGCAGCATAAACTATATTATTTAAGCTAAGTCCTAATAACCCTTGTAGATAGTCAGCTCTTTGTAATGATGTCTCCAAAATATAAAGAAAAAGTGGAACCAAATATTGTCTTATCTGAAACATAAACCCCTTTCTTCCTCTTTTATACAATTTGTCATTCAAGATCATTCTTGTCGTTCTTGTCATTCTTGGTCCCCAAATCTTTATCTCATTATATTCTCCTCCTCTGGTCGTGGTCTTAGGCTCTACTGTTATGCAGATGACACTGAGATCTATTTAGATTTTTTTTTTAGCAGAACTCCAATAACCAACTTTCTCAAAACCTTCTAATGTCATTATTCTCTCTCCTAGTGTTGGCAATTTTAGAGTAATCTTTAATTCCACACTTTCCTTTGTGTAAAAAAAAAAAGAAGGTGTACACGGTCCTCACACACACTGAACACATTACACACATTCTGTACACTGTAACAGTTACGCTGTCCTTTTGTCTCCACATAGTATTTAAAATGGTATCAAACCAAATAAATAGGACAAACAAGTCCTGGGTTTATTTTTAACTATTAAAAAAACAGGACACACATCTAAATTATATCAACGCAAATGATCAATGGTAAACTCTGTCCCTCTTCCCCATGGTGTCTGTAAGATCAATAAACTCTTTACCTTGATGCTAAAAGTAACACACTTCATGCAGAGGAATCTCCATGCACTCCCTTGTTTTCAGCATAGGAGGGATGTTTAGTTTTTGAGTGGATAAATCTGCTATGAGTGATACACAGCTTGTTTTTTAACACTGTGTGACAAAGAAGATGACATGGAGCCTGAAAGCATGGGAGGCCACTGCACTACTCATTTCTTCCAATTGCATATTTAAAAAAACAAATCATGGATTTTAGGAGCAGAAATTGTAAATGGGACATTTTAACTATATTGTCCTGTAAATATTTTACATTGGTTGCATTTTTTAATTGCCAGTTTAACTAATTATGTATTTACTGTTTACTAAGAGAGACTTTCAAATAAAGCAGTAACTGGAGATATAGAGCAGGATAAATATAAGAATTTTTCAAAAGTATCTTTAGATTCATAAAGGCTTTTAAAAGTGCAACACAAGACTTGGACTAAATAACCAAATACACTTGGGGACACATGGGATTGCACATAAGGATTTTATCACAAGCCACTTGTATAAAAATAAAACTGAAATCACTTGTGCTTGTTATTCCACAACCCCTACAATATGGTTGATTTTACATCCTTAACAACACAACACATATAACGATGAAGTAGAGTTTTTGTTTCTTTTTACAAATGAGTCTTTAAAGCTATGGGCCATGGGTCAGAAGGGCAGCTAGATAAGACTTGACCAGGAACAATTGCTGGAAGTTTAGATCTGAGAGGAGTGGGCGTTTAAGACATTTCTTTTTCAAACTAATGTGCAGAACACAATACAAAGTTTTAAACAGTTGTATGCATGCAGCTTGAGCTCTTTCCTTCAACTCAACAATAACCTCATGTTAAAACAACAATGTCTGCTGCAACAAATAGCAACCTACTATTATATGTACAAAATGTATTATATGTATAAAATGTACTATTATATAAATATAATAGCCTAACTCTGGCTCAAAAGTGCAGAAACTGGTTTAAATTTTTTTCTAAACTATTATTACTAAACTGTAATATCATTATTTACATGTCGATCCTGAGACACCAGTGATGCTGACCTTTCTGCTCCTTGGACCTGCCTTCCTAGACAC
>JAOTRR010000038.1:21361972-21372763 GCA_028570945.1 Gogo arcuatus
TGACGTAGTATCGTTGATAGGTTTCCTGTATCTTGATTGGCTCGCTGCTCCTGACTCCACGATGTAGCCAAATGTACAAAACATTGTTGGAAAATGGCGGAGTGCAAAAATAATAAATGTAATAATAAGGGAAAGCATTTTTTCTGTGTTCCATTGCTGACAACCGAGCAACGTAACCAACTTGCTAAACAGTGGCTATACAACTTGGGAACAGGTCACATTTTTAGAAATACTCTCCTTTGGTAGAAATTCTGTTGTTCGTGAGGACCATTTTGAGCCTGGTTGCTTTGAAAGGAATCTACAGGCTGAGCTCTTGGGATACGCAAGTCGCATTAGACTCAAACCCGATGCTGTGCCAACAATATTTCAACACCGTCCACAGAAAAGGGATTCAGGCCATGCAAGCCAATTAACTAGAATAGTATAGTCATTCAAAGCTTATATATATATATTTAGGCACTAACTAAAAGCAGAGCTTCTGAGGAGTGTAAAGTGTGTCAGTAAATAATCCCACGTTATTTTTTAAAAAGCAAATTAAAAATAAGTGCTGGATAAAACCCCATTTATCATATGTAAATAAAGATACAAATTTCATCGTCCGGCGCTCCGCTATAAACTCACACTCGGCTGTCTAAACTATTGTGGCACATTGCGCACACGCAATAAATATATAAACAGGTTGTATAGCTAGTATGGACACACACATATACATAAACACAAGCATACACTGAGTTTCTATATATAATAGGCTGATTACTGATTTTTGAGTTCTCCATCTGCTGATGGTCCTCTAGCATCAGGCTACCATGCTGTCATGCTACATGCTACACACAGGCTATCATGGTCCATATAAAGTCCATTTCCAATGCAGGCTTGTGTGCGACATACGTTTCCAAACCGGGTTTATCTGTGAAACAATTCAATGACTGTGCCTGTATTATATCGCATAAAAGTTTGTGCTCTTTACAACAAACACATTCAATGTCAGTTTTCCACTTGGCACACTTTCCACATCAGCACCAGATAGCTGCTGAACCCTTTGACCTGCCTTCCCAACTTTGCGCTTGCAAAGCACCACCGATTTCGTCATTAGAATCATCTGATGATTCGCTGCTGAAATTACTTCCCAGATGCAGGTAGTCCTTTTTCCGAGGTTCATACAGATATCCGGTTTTTCCGCTGTCCATACTGACTTGAAGATAACTTTTTCATCTGAGTAAATCCAGGCTAACAAGTGTGTTTACATCGGCTACACTTAATGTCCGGTACCTGGCTATCAACGGATTTTCATCACATCCTGAACACCATATTGGTTGCCCATGTGCAATAACACAACGTGCTTTTGGACTTTTAAGCTTATGAGAGCTAATCAGGTGGCTGCACTTGTGAGCATTATTATAATTAGAGCTTGTACTATCGATATCGATCGTGTTTAAATGCTGTACTGATACCCTTTAAAGCTCTGGGTTACTGTTTGGTGGGACAGGGGCTCAATCTCCAGCATTGTCAATTTGAGCCATTGTTTTGTAATTTTCCCTTATTGATTTTTATTTTCCATAAGCATAATTAGCTACATTCACTGAAACGTCATTCAGCCGTAGATGAGACATGTTCTACAAAGAAAGCTCATTAAAGGAGCCTACGCGGTATAGGCTACAAAGTACACTCAGACCCACAAAACCCATGTGGTTATTTATCCCAATAAACATAGCACCCTTTTGTCAGTAGATTATTTTCCTAAATGTCATTCACGTGAAACTGAAATACCAAGTAATTGAAATAGCCTCACAGATATTAATTAAATTAAAAATTTTTTTTATTGAAACACACTGTTCATTTCAGTCCCAATTTGCTGTCTCTGACAACCTGAAAGCTTTTGTTTGTTTGTTGTATGGTGAATTCTCAGAAAAATGTATTGATCATATGTATTGACAGCCTGGAATAACCCACCAGACTAGTAAGTAGTTTAGAATTTGTCAATGCTTGTCTGAATCTTTGTTTCACAGAATAGCATTATCAAGATGTGACGATAGCAAATGTGGCCAGTAGGTGTCACCATGGAGATGGATGTCAGATTGTTTCGAAACCTCGAAACGTCTGGCAAAATTGCTTCAAACGTTTCAGTGTTTCACAAAGCCTCGCTTTGCCCACCACTAAAAAAAAAGTTAAAAGCTACAGATACTGCTTAGGGGAAAAAAAACTCATAGGTGAAGCCTATCAACCCGCACATCACTGCTCGTGTGTGTGTGTGTGTGTTTGAGAGAGAGAGAGACAGTGGAAGGTGGTCTAGTAATCTTCTGAGCCTGTTACAATTCTGAGAGCCTATGATACAAAGCAACGTTTCTGTAAGTTATTTATAACTTTAGTCGGAACACTGCTTTATCACTTTTTGACCCTACCCGCCCGAACCCATGATATTTTTCTAGTAAGCTTAGACAGTTGCTACAGAAAGCTGAGGCTACTGCCAGATGTTCGACTCGCCCATCAACTCCCAGCCAGCAAAACCCTTTCATGCTTATTTTAACATGTTCAAATGTTATTAGGCAGACATTCTACACTGTGTTAATAAAACAGCTGCATTTATGCTGAAAACCTGTGTAGGCCAACTTTTTTCACACAGATATTTGATAAGGAATTGATAGACTCAAACCAATAAGCAGAATTGATAATGACATAAGTATCAATAAAATCATATCAATTCCCATCCCTACACTAGTCTAGTATAGTGTGTAGATATTAGATCTGGCTAGATCTAGTCCAGTATCAAATATTAGACTAGTAGTATCTACAATGAGCAATAAATTGGAGATAATTATTGCATTTTACTCACTTGTGAAAGCTGATGATATAATCAGTGCTTGCCTTGTTCCTTTAGGAATAACAGTTTATGGCAAAAGATTGTAAGCCTATGGGTTTTTTTTTTTTTAGAGCGACAACGCTTTTTTGGCTGTGGGGCTGATACAAGTTCAGCCATCTCTGCCTTTGGCATTGCGCTGAATGAACTCAACAAAATGGTGCCTTAATCTGCATGCTGAAAGCTCACGTGTTGCCATTCCAGTAATCCAGTGCAATGGTTAAAGCTGGGACTTTCCATCAAAAATAAACTCAAACCACTCAGCCCTGTGCAGCCGACAACAGAGCAGTCCCTGTCCTTGGTTTGCTTCGACCTAATGTTAGTGGGTGCGGCAGAAAAAAAATGGCCCACCTTCACAAAGGTAGATTTCTCAAACCCTAGGTGGAAATACTCAGATTGGTGTGGGGGGGTACAATTCTAATGAGCGTCCCTTTCTACATAAGAAGGGGAGCCAAATCTGAACAGCTTGTTGAAACACATTTTCTGATCTAGGCAGCCCAAAAGAAACTGACTGGGTGGTCTTATTTCAGAGTTTATGGGTTGGTAGGCACTCAAGATACCCAAATGTATGTACACAAGCACTGAAAAAGTGAGTTTTTCATAATATGTCCCCTTTAAATTCAATAAGACAAAACCTTAAAAGCTTATGTTTTCTTTTTTTAGGTTGAAGAATATGTTCTTCAGTTGTGGAACTGGGCTGTGACCAAAAATGTTGGTTCAGCCATCAACGAGCAACAAAGAGCCAAAGGTTTCAGTACTGTAGTGTTATTTGCTTAATATTTGTTGCGTAACTGTATACCAGCTGATGTGCGAAAATGTGATATGCTTTCCATGCAATTTATTGGTTTATAAATGTCCATAGGCTGGAAAAACTATGCACTTGCCTTTGTGTTTCAGTGCGTCACATAGCTTGCCGGCTCCTATATTTATGTGCACCTGAGAACCCATCAGAGAATACAGTTCGCAAGCAGATTTTGGTTTGTTGACATAATCACAGCATTTTTTGTACTGCCCTGAAAACTTCTCTTTGCCCTGGAAACGTTTATTTATTTATTTGTCTCTTGTCTTGTTTTTTTTGGTGATGGTAATATGCTATTTATGAACCTTTACATCTACTTCCAGATTCCAGTTTATGTTTTTTGTTATTAAATTGTGTTATCTGTGTTTTTCAGATGGCTAGTAAGACAGGAAGAACATGGCTTGACTGTAAAAATCCAAAGGTTGCTGATGATTTTTTGAGTCAGGCTGTAACTGTAAGTGTCATTTGAGAGTAATATGTGCTTTCAGTGTTTAAAAAGAAAAAAAAAAAGGCTCAGATTTTGGATCATGCATAAGGAGTACAAATGACTTAAAGCATTATAGATGTGATGTGGTGATGTTTTGTGTGACCTTCCAGAGCCTGGAGACTCTTTACTGCAGATTGATATCCCAAAGAGATGAAGGTGCTGATACCAACCTACCAAAAGGAGATGCTGAGAAGGACCTGCTGCGGGTTCTTTCTTATAAAGCTGAATCAGTGAGCAAAGAAGCACATTTAATACATTAGAAAAAGAGAATTGAAAATACATTGCATTATGCATAAAATGAAAAGGTTATAATAATTACACAAAGTATTAATGTGCTGGAGACCAGGAATTATTGAACAGAATAGTGGTGTCTTGTCGTTGCAGGCACTTTCTCAAGAGAATCAACAGGAGGCTGTTTCCTGTATAGACCGATGTAAAGAGATGCTTCTGAGGCTTCCCAAGGAGGTGTGTTGCTATGAAGAGCTACTATAAGTATTTTCTTGTTTGTCATTTTGCTGTGAAAAAAAAGATTTGTTTTAATCTTTTTCATATTTTGGGAAAATCTTTAATAGACTGGATATCTGTCCCTAATTTGCTATAAATTTGGCGTGGAGACATATAATAAAAAGAAGCTTGAGGACAGTTCATTTTGGCTCAGGTGAGGTGTAGCCTTACTGTGTTAACGAATACATATTTAGTGAATATATAATATTGATTTTATCACTGTATTATTTTATATTATATATGTTTTGTATTGTTTTCGATTGGTGGCAATAGCAATAACTTTCTTCAGCTTTCAGTTTATACATACACATGGTTTATAAAGAATCGTTCACTTTATTGTGATTTCCAGTCAAAGCTATGATATAGGGAAGATGAATCCAAAGTACCCTCAAAGGCCAGAAATTCAAGTATGTTTTTGGATACACTCTTCAGTGGACAGTTCTGTTCATCCTTTGAAAATGGTACCATAGTCTACTGCACTTTCTTTTCAGGCCAAAGTCCTGAGACTACTTGCTAGAGTTTATTTGGAGTTAGACTGTCAGAAGTATCAGGATAAAGCTCTTCATGCTGTGAACCTGGCTAATAAGGTATAATACTTATCAACTAAGCTTTGTTAGTACAGACTTGAAGGTGCATTGGGTAGAATTTACTGAATTCTCAAATTTTGGAAGAACAGCACCTCTACACTGAGACTGTCTCTGTCTTTACCCTATCACAGAGATTAACCCCAGCAACACTGCAAAGGAACCAGATTTTTTTTTTCTGCATATACTCTCAGCCTAATTGTAATTGCTGTAGGTGACCTGGTCCGTTTGTCAATCTCATGCTCACTTTTCCTGTCACACTTGAATAATATCCCAAGGTACTTAAACTCCTCCACCACCGGCAAGGTGTCTCCCGTATTATAAAGCATCCTACTCTTTTCCAGGGGAGAACTATGGAGAGAACCACTGGAGGTGCTGGTTTTCATCCCAGCTGCTTCACACTCAGCAGTGAAATATTCATGTGAATGTCAAAGGTCCACTTTGGATAGTGTCAAGAAAACAGTATCTTCTACAAATGACAGGGATGTTACTTGTAGACCATTATCCTGGACATCTCTCCAATCTTGGCTATGTCTTGATATCCTATTGAACGTGAAAGTGAAAGTGAACTATCAAGACAATGCAATGATTTGTTTACTCCTTGACATAATCTCCCATTCATGCCCATGTACACAAAGCCCCACCTCCCCCAATATTCAGTGGTTGGCAGAATTCAGAGTTATAAGTTATGTTTGGAAGTTTGTAGTCAGGCAGGTCATAAATTTACTTGTGCCTAAAATATACTGTAAGCTTCCAATGTCTGGCACAGCTTTCCCATTTTTTCCTTGAATGTAGCAGGGTTGTAGATCTTCACTGACTGCACCTTCTATCCATGCCCATGTACACAAACCCTCAAATTAGTCAGTTGCTACAAATTTAGCTATGAATATGCAGAACACTGCAATGACAATTAACTTACGAATTTGTTGCTGTAGTTATTGATTTACACAGTTTACCTGTTGATAACATTTAATAATTGGATTAACTATCCAGGTGAAATGAAGATAATTCCCTGTCTAACTTCATCCACTTCATGTTCAATAACTTTCTTCATGCTGAAAAGGCAGCGCCCAAATGTACTTTTATTTCTTTTTGGATTATGACTGATTTTTGTGTCCCTGACCAGCAAAGAAAAGGGCATGTCCATAACATGGCTAGCAGGAAGGATCGTTTCAACAGTTATATTTAATTGTGTTCTACAGATATTTTCTGTGCTCTTTATAATATTGACCAGTGCACTTTTAAAAAGTACTGGTTATACTGTTGTTTTTCATTAGTGCCAAAAGTACAGGCGACCATTATACTATAATAAGTTCTTTTGTTAATAGGAATACTTACAACCATCAGGAATTTATCTGAAAATCTGCATTTTGCTAAAGAGTGGAACGCCAGATGAAGTTGTTAAATCTGGTGAGTAAGATGATTCTGTGAGGTTTGTATTAAAAATTATTTTTTATTAAAAAAACCTATTTTACCTCTCTCTATGGTAGGACTAAAAGAATTACTTGACTCTGAGGTTCAGCTGGATGTGTGTCTTAGCACAGTAAAACTGTTGATTGCAGAGGATAGGTAACAACCTTTGATTCTAAACGTTCCCTTCTAAACTGTTTATTTAATGCGTTACTTTACATCGTGTCACTCCTATACTGTGATGTTTACAGAGAAACTTTGGCCTTTGATTTTCTGAACGTGGTTTACCAGCATTTTGAATCATCTCCTGAGCTGGGCTCTGCACTTTTGTTGCATATTAAGCTGCTGATGCTGAGAGGCAAAGAACTGCTGGGCAAACAGAAAATCGAGGATGCAATCACAGGTACACAGGTTTGTCACTGTGTGCCATGGTTCAACGGTTAAGACTCTGGGATATGTGAAGAAAAGAATTTCACTGGGCTGTAATGTATATGTAACAAAGGCTTCTTCTTCTAGGTTTGACAAATCTGATGGCATGGAAATACTGAATGGTAGTACTCTGCTGAGAATGTGTCTGGCTCTGCATATGTAGACTATTAGGGTTTCACTAGTATAAAAATAAAATCTTGAGAGGTCTCTTGACCACCACTATCTGATTCCTTTTTAGGACATTACACAGGAAGGCAGTTATCACCACACAATCTCACCTCCCTCCACCTCCTTCTGTGGGATAAAGCTGCTAAAAGCATTGAGGTGTTCTTAGTAGCCCTTTATTTTATAAAAAATCCCACAGTGTCTTCAGACATTATTATTATTATTATTATTATTATTTCATGGACATTTTTGCTGCCCAGGCCAAAAACTATTATGAAGCTCTGCAGTGGTACAACTATTCATTAAGTTTTTACAAGGCGGGTGAGCTGGATCAGAACCTGGCCAAACTGCAGAGAAACCGAGCTTCCTGTTTCCTTTACTTGCAGCAACTAGACAAGGTAATTTAATACAATAAAAAATATATGCACAAACACACTGACATGCACACCTATGGATTTTATACCAAAAGCTAATAATGTTCAGTATTTCTTGTAGGCCAAGGAAGCTATTTCAGAGGCACTTAAGTGTGATCCAAACAGCATCTTCACACATTTTAGTGTCTACAAGATAGCAGTTCTGGAGAAAAATATGGAGAAGGGTTAGTAACATTTATACAAAGTAATGTATACTATTATCATATATGGTCAAGTTTAT
Organism: Gogo arcuatus; assembly: GCA_028570945.1. Classification (NCBI taxonomy): domain Eukaryota; kingdom Metazoa; phylum Chordata; class Actinopteri; order Siluriformes; family Anchariidae; genus Gogo; species Gogo arcuatus. The sequence continues at coordinate 21,369,859 of JAOTRR010000038.1, forward strand.
TTATTGTTTGCACAGTATGCCAGTACATATGTACAGTGAAATGCTTGTGAGGGGGGTAGAGACTCCCTCCTCACTCAAATGCTCACTCAAATGCTCTCTCAAATGTGTGTAAGGTGGCTCATGTAACACAAAATGATAGCACACACACATGCGCATGTGCATATAAGAAAGAGCATAGACAAGTAAAAAAAAAAAAAAATAGACAAGTACAATAACAGTACAATAACAATGTACTGTACAATATACACTACAACATAGTGAGGAAAAAATACAGCACAATGTTATTGAACTAAAGTTGTGTAAAGTGACCAAGTGTAAAGTTTCCAAGTGTAAAGTGTCATATACTGTACAATAAAACAAAATGAATGTATGAATTGAAATACAACAAACACTATATTTAATTGTTCTGTTTGGCTATTAAAAGTAACAAATTTTAACCTTTTAAGAAAAATTCTTAACAGTCATAATGAAATCATTTCTGCCCTTCAGCTGCTGAAGCTATAGGGGAAATTGGTGTACTAGCTCAGATGCCTGTGCCCAATGAGGATAGGCTTCTTGTAACTGAGAATGCTGCAGCAAACCTTCTCAGCCTGGCTGCTCAAATTGCTCTGGATGTCAGTGAGAATACAGAATATAAGTATTTTACCCATTATTATTATTACCCAGTAACCTTATCATCATGCCCATATGTGCTTTTGAACATCCCATTCCAAATTTTCTCCTTCTTTTGCTCTTATAATAACCTCCACTCTTCTGGGAAGGCTATCCACTAGATTTTGGCTGTGGGGGATTTGCCATTTCAGCCACTAGAGCATTAGTGAGGTCAGGAACTGATGTCGGGTGAGAAGGCCTGGCACATAGCATTCCAATTCACCCAACACAAAGGTGTTCAGTGGGGTTGAGGTCAGGGATCGGTGTGGGCGAGTATGAGTTGTTCTACACCAACTTTGGCAAAATTTGTCTTTATTGACCTCACTTTGTGCACAGGGGCTTTGTCATGACAAAACAGGTTTGGGTCCCTTAGTTCCAATGAAGGGAAATGGTAATGCTACAGCATACAAAGACATTCTAGATAATTGTGTGCTTCCAACTTTGGGACAACAAATTGGAGAAGACCCACATATGGATGTGATGGTCAGGTGTCCATATACCTTTGGCCATATAATGTGTAACTTTGTTTATGACAGAATGAACAGCATGACACAGCCATGAAAGCACTGGAACATTTTTGTGAACTCTCACATGATGTAGTCCGAGTGCTTACTGCTCTCAGGTCTGTATAGAAAGAAAGACCCCTGTCTTGTACTGTATATGTTAACAGACTGTGAAAAAAATATTATATACCAAAAGTGGGAGAACAGTCCTTCAACCAGTTGTAGTGCCTTCTGAAATATCTGCCAAAATCATTTTATTTAGGTGTTTAGTTCAAATTGTGCTGTCAACAATGGAGAATGCGTATGAACAAAACAGGTTAGTAGGTCATTACTATCTAATTGTAAAATGTTGATATTTGTCAAAGCATTTTGCTGTTTATTTTGACACATTTATTCTTTCAACTGCTACAGGAATGTCAGTCTAGATGCGCTCTTGTTATATCTAAAGATGGGTAGGTGTGATAAAATTGATTAGATAAATGAGAATATATTTTTCACATAGTCTCCACTGAGTGGTGATATCCATCAATTTGTATTTGTAGTTTCTTCTGTCAACTGAAAAAGTATTCTTACAAGAGTGTGTGAAATATACTTCTTTTATGTGTGTTTGAACAGCATTGAAAACCGTGTCTCAACTCAGAAAACCACCTGGCCAAAGAGAGGACCTTTGCTCTGATGAGGCCAACTGGTTCAGAAGGATAGGTGCAATCTGCTTTCTTAATCTGTCATATGCGTTGAATCAGTATATTTAGTTTGAGGTACTGTATGACTGCAGTACCATAATTATGCATCTTGTATTTCCTTTACTTTGTTAGCATGGAATGCAGCCTTGCAGTGTGAGAGCAGCTCAGTTAGAATGAGAGATTTCTTTCTTCTGTGCTACCAGGTAATTCAGATATTATGCATAATTTACTCTTCAGAGCAAGGATGATAAACTCTGTCTCTAACTGGGCCATTAGCATTATTATCTGTGAACTTTAAGGCTTATTAATTTTTAAATGCATTTATTTAATAGATAAGCTTAGATTACATAAACAATTTAGTTTCTTAAAGCAAAAGATAGGAAATTTTGGGGGGAAAAGAACCATGTTCATTATGAAGTGATAAAATTTGTTTTTACCAAACATCGAAAATATGTAATAAGTACTCCATTCATTCGTCCATCCTTTCATCCATCCATTTATGTCCATGACTGTTTAATTGGAACACTAAAACTTACTGCTGAATCTTTTGTGCTTTTTATGATGTTGACCCTGCTGTGTGTGAAGACCACCTAGTAATTCTACAGCTTTAAGAAAAGACAAAAATATGGAGAGAAATTATAGAGATGAATTTGGTTTCATTCATTCAGCAGGGATATAAGTGAGGTCAAAAGAAAATGTTTTGACACAAAAACTGAGTAAAAAGTATTACTACTAATCGACAGTTTCTCTGCTATTAGAGGAGGCCAAACCATGACTGAGTTTTTTAAAATTGACCAGATACCATGACAAAAGGAACTGTCTTTCAAGCCAGCTTTAATACTCTGAGAAAAAAAAAATCATACTGGTCTCTAAAAATCTGTTGCCTGATAAAGGGCATCATGTTGACATTATGCTTATCTTCCAAGAATGTCAAATCTGCCATTTGCACAGACCAGCCCATCTTCCCTTTATATAGTGGAATTATATCTTATTTGAACAGTTAGACTTATTTGTCTTAAAATGGATTTGTACACATGCATACTGTACTCACACACACACACACACACA
>JAOTRR010000038.1:21458060-21469276 GCA_028570945.1 Gogo arcuatus
ACAGACACTGGAATGAAATGGCTGCCATACATAGAGATGCTGATTTAAGGAAAAATTGAAGTGGTCTCTTAATTTTTTCCAGAGCTGTATGTTTGGGGGGGGGGGGCTTTGGGACTAGAGCATGTTTTAGCAATACCCATGGTGTGAAGACAAGCATTTATACAGCTCTAGATTTAGATCCTATCACAAAATGTTTTCCTGAATATCTGAATTTTAATATTTTACAATGCATACTGTATATTTTGATGCTATATTACCTATATATATTACTAGCCTAACTGGTAGGTCAACTAGCTGAACTAGGTCTTTATATATGTTTATAAAATGATTCTGAAAATAGAGACAGTCCTGATGGAAGGTTTATCAGTTCATATAAACATGAGGAAATCCACATGATTTCAAGGGGAAGGCAGAGCTCTTGCAACAAAATAACCTCTATCTGTCAGCCTAACTGCAATCCAAAGTACATAAACATTTATACCCGAAACCTTTCAGATACACACTCACACAGATGAGATCTATAGAAAATTTCTGGAATTTTTGTGCATTCTCACAGCAGGCCATGTGACTGCTCTCTAACCACCTAACAGGATGCATGCCCAAATAAGGTAAGATAAGACACAGGCAGACTTAAAGGGGCAGTAGCACCATTACTAAGCATCATTTGAATGAAACGCAGAGGCAATATTTCATAAAATACAGCAAAATTTCTAAAACAGTGTGAAGATATGTCATAGATATTAATGCCATTCATCCTGTAGTGTTCAGTGGATAGGTAGCAGTGTGGGAAATGTTTTTTTTAAACAATTATCTTCCCATTGTGCTGACCACATGCAATTCAGTCATGCTCAAACCATTCTCCAGTGTTTCATGGACAGCTGAAGGTAGGAACATGACTCTACAGACATAAAGATTCTGCCATGGCTCCCACATTACGTACTCTCTCAGACCATAAACAAAAATGCCTATGAAGGCTGTGACTCCTATTAATAGAACTGGTGGTAGAAAACAGCTGCTGTACCAAACAGTGCACATGTGAGTGACAGTCTAATGATAGGGGGAGCTATAGAATAAAAAAGATAGTGATGAAGGAAAAGAGGGATGGAGAAAACGGGAGAATATGAGATGCATGGATAGTGACTGGAAATTAAGGGAATCCGGTAAATAAGATATTTTAGAAGCAAAGGAAAAGTAAGGAGCAAGGTGCCAGCATAACAATGGGAGGAGAGGGAACATATAGAGAAGCGTATTACAGAATTGCAGAATGCTAATCATGAGTGATAAATGACTGGAATAAAAATGTATGGAACAATGACAAGAAATCTGTACTTAGTAACATCTTGGAATGTAGGGGATTATTCTGAGTACAAAAATTTCATTGCATGTACATAAATATAGCAAAAATATGATTAATATTTGATTCTCGCCTTGAATTTGCTTTTAGCTAGGACTGTTTGTTTAGTTAATCATTTTCCTGTTGGGATTATTAAAGTATTTCTGATTCTGATCAAGTCCACACATTTTACAATTTTGGTGTTGTATTTCTGGCAATGTTGTACTGGTGAACACATATGACTGCGTAAGGTACAGAGATGAGAAAGAGAGATGGGAAAACAGACAGAGGGAGGGAGAGCAAGCGAGGCAGTCAGTCTGTGGGGATGCAAGCAGAGGGAGGAATGTGGTTTCCATGGCAACCTACGGAAGGCTGAGCTCTGGGTGTCCGTTCCAGCTCTGACTGTGTTGCACTGCACCGGCCCTCGCCTCTCAGTCGGCTCATTCCTTCCATCCTCCCCCACTCTCTCTTTATTTTTCTTTCTCTATCTCTGCTGCTCCCTCTTTATTTGTGCTTCTCTCCATCCTTACACTGCACCTTGTATCCCCAGTTTTCCCTACTCATGTGTGGAAAGAAACATGGCACCACATTTGGCTCAGCATCACCCAGCTTTTCTCTCAGCGTAATGTGCTTTGTATTATCAACCATAGGATATTAATGTAGAGAAATGACACTTGACATAGCTTAAATAAACAAAACAAAACAAAACACAGAGCCTTCCCACAGGATTAGTTGTGCCCACTGCACACTCCTCTTCCTCCTCCACACTCCCACACCCCTCACTCAGTTTTCCACTCATCTCAAAAGCCAGTGCCTGCAGACATTGTGCTGCCATGTGCCTCTGGGCGTGTTGTGATTGGGAAGACATGTGAAAATGAGGTCTGCCATGATACAGTGCAACTCGACCATGATGCCTTTGGAGAATTAAAAAAAAAAAAAACAGTGACATCTCAGATAAATCTGGCATTGTGATTACCACCATGTTTTTTGGCCGAGAGAGCAGCGTGTGCTATTAACCTCAATCTACCATCTAATGTGAAAATGGCAACAATTCGTGTCATTCATTACCTTACATTCATCCCAGATCATCAAAAGACTTAAAAAGTTAATAATATAACTTTACATAAAAGTTTAATATTTTAAAATCAAGCACACTGTTCTGAATACTGCTGAACATTTAAGTACCTTATAAATCTAATCCACAAATTGTATTTTAGTCTCATCATAACAGTAAAACATTTATATTTACAAGTACAACACTGAAGCTGATTGGGCAAGCTGCAAAAGGAAATTAAACCTACAGCTATATCTGCCTAATATGTCAACAACCAATTACATATATTGTCAAACATACAGTATGTCCATGCAAATTTGAACAAGCAGAAATTTGAGGTCGTTGCACCTTCACAACAGAACTGGCATTTGATAAAACGTTAACCATTTAATAGTCATTCATTAATAAGACTGTAATGTTTTGTGCAATCCAGTATTCTTCTACAAACTGCAGCTATTCTAAACAGGACACTATTGAGCTTTCCTTTAAGGTATTCCATGAATCCTCAAACAGCCACTCATTCAAACTGCTCCGAGTTTGCCACTAACCTTGGGTGTCTCCACATGGGAATGGCTCACGAGCCCGGCCACTCTTTCCACCTTCTGTGGACTCCTCCTGCTGGTCACTCGGACTCGTGACACACCTTCCAATTCTGAGTTCTGCTACACATATACAGAAAAACAACTTCAGACAATGACAAATTCTATGGTTACATTTAAATAACAAAATGTTCAGGTGAATTGCGTTAACATGTCTGATTGTTTATGACAAATCATTAATATATAATAACAATTCATGACAGCACACTTTTGAAAAGTTCATATGTATCTCACAACACTATGATCAAATTTGGACACATTTCAGTACACTATAGCACAAGGTTCTAGGATGAGCTCCTGGACAGGAATTATATTTGGACCAACTACTATTTTCTCCACAAACCCCAGCAAGCAGTGTTTGGATGTAAACAAACAAACAAACAAAAAACTTTTCACATTAGTGTGAAAGATAAAATGATGGCTAGGTGAGTTTAAACATTGTCTACTGTTTACATTATCTTTACACTGTGCCCAGTGTTATCAATATTTGAGGTTTGGATTGGATTTGAGAGTACCAATACCTTTGTATTATCATGGTCCAACTTACAATAGCTTACGTCAGCAATTTATGATGAATGTATTGTTGTAAAGGGCTTTATTTTACATAATTGTACATGAATCCTTTACTTTGTAATTTTATGTAATTTTCATTTGCAATTTTGTTATTGCTAATATTTCTGTTATATGAGTTAAGAAATGACTGTCTTTGGATCCCTATTCTGATTCTCTCGGCTATTACAGCAGTTAATTTTAATAAGTAGTACTAGATTTACATTTATTGATAACAGTTATTCAGCAATGTGCCTTAATCAGAACATCAACATTCATATCACCTGCAATATACAGAAATGTTTATCATCTGCAACAAAGCAAAGTCAGTTCAAGAAAGTTTCTTGAACAAGTATGTTTTCATCAGGATTGAGCAACATTTCTCTACAGCCTTGCACTAGCTTACAATTGAATCTGGCCCTTTCCAAAATGGAGTACATACTGATGAAAAAAGTAGCTACCAACAGTCACTAATGCAGCATTTACTGTTTTCTTACATACACGATTACCACAACAATGTTCTTTCACATATAAGAACTAACTCGTGTCGTCATATTTTTTTGCGCAGTGCCTTTTCATTTGCTGTCACTGAGCCAACAAGTTAATAGGCACAACACAATGAGCAAGAGTTCATGGGCTTGCTACAAAATATTTAACCACAGAGTCCAAAATAATTTGTAATCACATTTCATACCCATGAAAGATGTAGGGCTCCTCCAACCTGTAAATCATAAATTAATATCTTGGGGGGGAAATACAATTACAACAGGATGATATCCCCTGACCTATAATAGTCTTGTGTTGTTTATAAGTGCAACTGATTGTTGCAGAGCCAGTAAAGTGAATAGACACACTATTGCTACCCACTGTAAACAAATTAGTTTTAATACACAGTAATGGCAAAAGGTGCATCCTGAAATTCAGAGCTTTTTAAAGTCATATTAATTCCAAAACCCAGAAGGCTGATTACACTGAATCCTATTAATAGCAAAAGTGGCATGTCGCTACTTCTATGTTCACATTAATGGTGCTCTAGAGCTGCTGATGTCTTTTTTTCTCTCTAGGCACTGCACGAAATCAGTGAATTTGCAGACTCATTTCATTTAACTCTCCTCCACTCAGGTGACAACGTGTGGTGAATGCTAATAAGAACTGCACTGGACTCTCTCAGCTCTAGCCCTCCCTCCCTGCTTGCTGCTTCTCACTCAACAGCAAGCAACTCTCCACAGCACAGCTCTGCATTTCTACAAAGTCATACTGGGCTTTGCTGCGCCTGGAACATTCTTCACCACAGATAACATAGTGAGTCAGTGACCCCTGCAGTATTTTCATGGAAGGGAGGCTCTTGTCACACAGTGCTGATGCTTTTGAAAACAGTGGAATGTGGAAATGAAGGGCAAAATCAGTTTTAATATGAGAAGAAAAATGTGTGCAGACTTTTATACATGGCTTTAATGAAGCCAGTACAGTACATCTATGAAATAAATAAAAAATGTACAAATCAAAAATGCTGTGACAAACATACTGGTACATATTTCTGAGCATAGTGTGATAAATACTTTGCAAGTCTGTGTATACCAAACGAGAATGCATGACAATTTGCAATTCAATTTTAACAAAATTATTCATTTCAAATATTAATTGTATGTCAGTTATGCACACTGACTACTAACAATGCACTGTAATGACCATAATAGAGTATTATTTGTTTAGTTTTTATGCTTCAGCAATATAGTTTTATAGTTTTTAAAAACATTTTTACATTGTTTGTTAAGGTATGAAATTTTTTCAAATATGATTTTAGTAGTACTACTAATGACATGTTAATTAAAGAATTATTACAGTAAACCCTAACCCTTGTTGGGTTTTTTTTTCATTTTTTCATTTTTGAATTAATTATTTGAACTGATCAAGTTTATGGTAAATACTTTGTTTGTATTTCTATCCAAATCCCACACTATTATCTGTATTAATCAGTCTATCCTATCCAATCCAATCCAAACTCATAAATGATTACTGACATACCACACTTTCTGTGTTTTACTGACAATACATAATGCTCTTCAGACTTTAAAATACATTGCCATTACCTGATTGTTTGGGGAGGTTTTAAAGCCTCATGGTCAGCACTGAGTTAACTTGTTTCAGCTTATAGTTTATTTAAAACCATAATACAAAACAATACATTTGTGGATCTTTGTGTTGGTATGTTGTATGTTTGGAGAAGGGAAAAGAGAAAGAAAAGGGACCCTTCTGGGAGAAATTGAATTGCAATGCCAAGCAAAGGTATCTGGACAAACTAAGCACAAAACAACAGTCAAAGACTACAGACCCTCTACTCACATACCTGGGCATTGCAAAATATCTCGTTTTTGGACTAAGTACCTACACTTTGCGTGAGTTTACAAGTTACAAATCCCTAGAAGCTCATGACCAGTTTTTAGTGGTTGGATACAAGATCTCCTAATTCACAAGCTGGCAAAGAGCACAGAGTCATACTGACAAAGGTAAGATGGCACTCCTCTTTTTGGCCCAATTATTATACCAAACAAAATACAAAACTTTCAAAAACATTCAGCTATGTGATTATTTTATTGAGTCACAGGCAGTGGGTTTGATCAGTTGCATTATTAATAAAAAGGTTACATACTTGGCATGTCACGAGCCGTAGAGGTGTCGTGCACTACTGATGCGCGAGTTGCTATGGATGTTTTCTTGCTAAAAACTAAGCCAAGCAAGCTGTAATATAAACTATAAGCTGATGACATGCGTGAAGATTATAAGATAGCAGTGTTATCTTGACCGGCTCTCAGAGTTTCAGCAGTTTGGTCAAATTTTGTGTATTCTTACCCTGCTCTTAGGTAGTAATTGGCTATTATATATATATATATATATATATATATATAAACTGATCAATACAACATGTAACAAAGAATGAATGTGCCCTTTCTCAGGAATATTTAGAGCTACACCACAGGTCTCCACTCCAGTGTGGACTGGAGAAATAATCTGCAGTCCATCATATTTTCATCCCCAGTGGCCTTTACCAGATTAGAAATAGAAGTTGAGGTTATTTTTTCAACCATGCCTATAAATATTTTGTTGCTCCATGTGACTGGACATTATAATTGAAGTTCTTGGTGGCATTGTTATGATTCCCGCTGATGAGCACTAGATGTTACCATTGCAGTCCTTTCTAGAAATGACTAATGCTTGGCTCCCTACTTCTTTCTCTCCATCTGTTTCACACTTACTTCCTTCTCGTTCATCTTCTTTCCACTCTGTTTTGATTTTTGAAATGTACCAAATCCTTTTCATTTTTCACATATTTGTTCTATAGGAAGGTGATAAACACTGAACAAAAAAACAAGGTAGACTGGTGTTTTAACATAAAACTGTAATCAGAAAGTGAAACTGCAAATTGACTGGTGTGTGCATATTTCTGTCCAGGTCATAGTTTAAAATATTGTTTATGAATTTTGAATATTCCACACAGTTATTTATTCACTCTTTGTTAACAATCCTTCATATTTTTGAGATGCTTACCTCCAACATCTCCTTAAGGCTGTTCTCTTTTGCTGCATTCTCTGTTTCATTTAGCTGCAGGGTCACCTCATAGCATTCCTGAATATCTGAAAATAATGAATAAAAAAAATATTGTCATGCTTATGTTTGTTTACTTGTTAAGCTTAGCTTAGTCATTCTAGAGCAGGCTTTTTCATAACTATGATAAACCACTGGCATAGGATGTATCAAACATCACATTAAAGACAAGTGTTAGATCACTTCTTATTGAAGCATTATTGTCATAGTAACTGATAACAACAAAAGAGAACCCTACCGGCTGTGTGAAAGGCCAAAGCGAATAAAATGTCAAGAACAAAGTCATAAACAAAGTCATGGCTCAACCTGTGCATCAGTCTTGTCATTGTACGGATCTATAAATATCTTCCGGCAGCTCCATCCAAATTTCCTGCCCATACTGAGTTTAGATGGCAGCAGCATTCACACTCACTAACAGAGAGCCTGTTAATGTGATTCACTGCTGATAACACAGTGAAGTACACAGCACATTCCACAGCTGGAAAATCATCAGTGTCAATACTGCAGGCCACAACAGTGTTAGTGGTCCAGCAAAACTGGTAACACTGTCTATCAACAAATGATATATTTATATTTATCAACATCAATTTATGGTTTATTTTGTACGTCTATTTGATTCCTATATGGTCCTATGTTATAAATTGTATAAAACAGGTGGGCTATATTAGTTTGACAAAGAGATTGGCTACTTTGGAGAGCCTATTCAAAATAATTTAATCTTAGTCAGATACACAGACTTTTCCTATCTCCAGTAAATTTGGGGAACTTGAGTGGCCTGAACAGTTGCTAGCATTGTGTGGGACTGTTTTTTTGACTCCGTCAGTTGGCTTCTGCAGAAATGTTGACCATTCCTGCTGTTATTTATGTTCATAATCCACTATATTTTCTAACTTTGCTGGTGCAATTCCATAAAGTATAAACAAATAAGTAATTTAAACACTGTTAAGAGGGTTTTAACAAATAAAAACATTTGACTTTTAATGCAGTTATATTCCCACAATCATCATTCCTGACAGCCCCTTTGGCATCCTTCTTTGTGTCCACTTTTTGTTGGGTCCCTGAATGCGGCACGATCCTTCAATGCACACCTTTATTTGCCTCCAACTGCAGCTGTTGTTGCTTGAATGCTCCAGCAGCCTTCATAGCAAAAAGCCATTAAAGATTCAGGAAGTTTTAATAACACCACATTAAATGTTACGAAAAATACATATTTTTAAAGCATTACCTAAGACATACAAATGAACGGAAACAGTGGCTCTGTTATGATATCGGGGCATTTTCCTGAAATGGTTCAGCTCCAAATGTCCTCTCAAATCACCTTTATCCTGTAATGAGGCACTTCTACCCTGATGGGAGTGCTCTCTTCCAGGATAACAAAGCTCTATCCGCAGGGCACGAGGGCTTACTGAATGGTTTGATGCAGATGAAAATGATGTAAATTATATGCTATGGCCTTCACAGTCCCCAGATATCAATCCATTTGAACACCTATCAGACATTTTGTAGTCACATGTCAGACATCGCTCTCCACCACCATCATCAAAACACCAACTGAGGGAATCATTTGGAAGAATGGTGTTTTTCCCTCCACTACCGTTTTAGAGACTGTAGAATCTGAATCAAGGTGCACTGAAGCTGTTCTCTTTGTGATAGCCCAACACCTTACTAACACATTTTATGTTGTTTTTTCCCCTTTAATTTGCCATCTGTCTATACATAAGAAATGCTGTGTTTACAGCCATATGAGCCATGGAGTACAGCGATATGAGAAATATTTTTGACCATTCTACATTTAAGAGATCTTTAATTACCCAAGAATGATAAGCAATAAGTGAATGATAAACAATCTCTCTCTTACCACTATGCCATGATGTTCTGCTAATCCAGCTCACAGCACACTCACACAATCTACAGCTCTATCCCTTTTGCCATTTACTATACCCCTACCTGGATTTATTTCAGCTATAAATCTTTACCCCATTGCCCTCTTCTCCATCTTTATTCTTCACCTCCCCATTCTCATCTTTATTCTTCACCTCTCTGGTCATTAACTATCGATGGCATGTGGTGACTAATTATGAACTCAAAATACAAAGCCACACACAAAACTAATGGTATAGTGTTCCTTACTGCTCTACTATGTTAAAGAGAAACATGTTTTCTTTACTACTCCCACAAATATGTCCCATTACAAAAGTACCTCCACAAAGAGCGTATCATTTGCAAGGACCTAAAAGAAAGTCTTAGCAAAAATTCCAAGATTTGTGGTGTGTGTGTTATTTGGGCATGAGAGGGTGTTAGGGGCCGTGTCGATGTCCCCCAGAGGTGCATTAGGAAAGACAGTAGAAGAATGGGGGCTATGTGACTCATCATGGCTGTGTCTATGTAAGTTTGTGTGTGTGGGAAGAGAACACTGTGTAGGAGGTAGTTATGTTGCCCAGCTGGCCAGAGTGAGATGAGAGAGAGGGAGAGAAATAAAAGAGGCAGAGAGACAAAGTAAAGTAAGTAAACTGCAACCTAAATGAGCAGGGCTCACCTTTAAACAAAGCATGATTAAAACATTCAGCTTTGTAATGAATAGAAAAGTTGAAATGTGTCACAAAGAGACATGGGTATTTAGGAAAGTTCTAAGAGCTGTCTTAGAACATCATGTAGGCAGTAATGATGTACACCCAGAAAGAGCACACCAAAAGAGCACATCCTTATGAGTTCATTTTCATAATTTTGCTACACTCATCACTGCATGTTTCAGCTGAATACATTAAATACTAAAATATCCCACATTTCTTACTTGCATAAAGAAATGTTCAACAAACATTCATCTAATGTACATGCAACAGTTAAATGCAAAATGTTTTAGCATAGTTTAACATAAAAATAATGACCGAATAAAAGAATAATTCCAACAATCTTTCTGAAACCATGTTTCCACTCCCAATTAAAACCACACACATTCCTGGACATAAACCAAAATGTACAAACGTCTCCCTCATTAATTAACCAGTCACAGTTCCCACCACAGCCATATTTAAGCAGATCTACTTTCTTTGCAAAGAAATAATTCACGTTTGTCATAAGTTAGAATGTACAAGCTTGTATCCTTTTGGCTAAGGAAATTGCAGTCAATATGGATAAGTCTTTTCCATACAATAGAAATCTGTGTGGCCCTGACAGGGGTCGCTACGGCACCTCTTTTGTGGGTACTGTGCCTTCCCCTGTGTTTTGTGTGTTTAGGAACAAAGAGATGAGTCTGCTGTTAAGGAAACCTTTGTTCAAAATTGTGCAATCATGCAAAGATCCCATCAAACATCCCAGCTGCTCTCTCCACCTCCCACATAGCACAGAGGTTGGCTTGTTACAAACCGGAGTGCAGTTCTCCAATAACATTACCATAATTACAGTGTCACCTATGACAGAAGGCTGTATAAAACATACAGAAATAAATTGTGTTAACTCCTTGAACTCCTAGGACTTAAATTCCTAGGACTCCAGATTCACAATTTTCACTCTCATAACTACATACAGTACCAGTCAAAAGTTTGGACACACCTACTCATTCATAGGTTTTTCTGTATTCTGACTATTTTCTATATTGTAGAACAATACTGAGCAGTTTTCCAGCTAGTTTATTTTAGCAGGGCGCTGCGCCCTGTCCTCTCAAACGTGTGCCCTGCCCTCTCGAACGTGCGCCCTGCCATCAAATGCCAGCAACATGCCAAAATTTATATGCGCCCTACTCATAACTTTCCAGAGCTTTCCAAGCACCCGGCACATATGTTCTGCCACGGAAAGAAAGTGTGCCCTAACGAGTGTTACCGATTTGCAATGAAAGTAACACATGTTGACCAATCACAACACACTATTAGCGCAGGGTCATAGACATGCTCTGTCCATCATTTGTCTTATTACAATACCGAATCAGGGAAGTACGTTTGAAAAGCAGCGATGCCTATAAAAGCATGAAAGAGAAAAGTATTGATAAAAGCAGCAAGTGGCTCACAGAAAATAGCATCTCTGTCTGCAAGAACGTAAGTACATCTAGAAGTTATGGATTAAACAAATTCAATCAAAAGTTAGG
>JAOTRR010000038.1:21497675-21515172 GCA_028570945.1 Gogo arcuatus
AATAAAGAAAAACCATTGAATTAGAAGGTGTGTCCAAACTTTTGACTGGTACTGTTTGTGAAATTTTAAGATTCACATAGTTTAAGTAACTGTGCGTACACTAATTGACTGTACCTTATGTTTATGCTTTAGGCTGTGGAGATTTTGAAGACAGCGAGGGAGATTGTGATGAGAGTGCGCTATTTCCCTTACAGTACGTTCTCTTAACTTTATTCCATTATTATTCTGGTGAGCTTGTTCTCTTAAAACTAATGTGAAAGGTATAAAGTACATAGGCTAAATATGTCTGTTAGAGTTTTTCCAGTTTATCAGTGTGATTCCTCCTACCTCTTAGATTACCAGAGACAGAAGGAGAGGACAGTACACTAGGTGGCAGATACATGCTGAAGATTGACTGAGTGGATTACTGAGGCATGCAGTGCACCATCAGCATCCCAGCTGCTTTTTTTTTTTTTATTAATGCTGCATTCATTATTTATGTGCTATCAGAGGTATGAACACATTAGAGTGTATACCTGGGAAAATCACAAGAATTTACCCAATTTATGTTTTGCCAACCTATCTTTGAGAGTCTTCACATTGACACTACCTCACATCTTGTAGTGCAAATATATTGTTTCTATTACAGTCCCATGCAGGTAAGAAACTATATTTGATACAGGAAAGAACAACACCAGAAGGATGCACAGGTTGTGATTATGGCACTGTCTGAAACAACTAATGCAACTACACCATATGGCCAAACGTTTGTGGACACCTGACCATCACACCCTTATGTGGGTCTTCCCCAAACTGTTGCCATGACGTTTAAAAGCACACAATTGTATCGGCTCTCTTTGTATACTGTAGCAACAGTTAAGTCAATTCTCTTCATTGGATCTACTGTAAGAGACCTAGTCCAAACCTGTTCCAGCATGACACTGCCCCTGTGTACAAGGTGAGGTCCATAAAGACATGGTTTGCCAAGGTTGATGTGCAAAAGCTGGAGGGGCCTGCACAGAACCCTGACCTGAACTCCACTGAACACATTTGGGATGAAATGGAAATCAGACTGCACGCCAAGCCTTCTCGCTCAATGTTGGTGCCAAAGCTCACTAATTCTCTCGTGGCTGAATGGTAGCTGACACAAATTCCCACAGCCATGCTCCAAAATGTTGTGGAAAGCTTTTAAAGCAGCAAACAGAGAATCAACTCTATATTACTGCCCATGTTGTTGAAAGGGATGTTCAGCAAGCACATAAGGGTTCAATGGTCAGGTGTTTGCATTAATTTGGCCTTATAATGCAATTGTCTTATACAGTCCCCTTTGAAATTACTGGAATGGCAAGGCCAATTCTTTTTTTCTTTTTTTTCTTTTTTTGCTATATAATGAAGATATTTGGGTTTAAGATCAAAAGATAAATATAAGATGATAGAACAGAATTTCAGCTTTCATTTCCTCATATTTACATCTATATGTGTTAAACAACTTAGAACATGGCACCCTTTGGTTGCAGACCACCCTTTTTTAAGATGAGCAAAAGTATTGGGACAGACAGTCTTAAAGTCACTTAACCGTTGGTTGTATATCCCTTGCTTGCAATAACTGCATGAAGCTGGCAACCCACTGACATCAGCAAACTGTTGCATTTTTTCCCTTTATTTGCTTAGAGGCTACAGGAATGAAGGGCAAGACAAAAAAGACAAAAATACGCAATACTCAAACAATGATCATATAAATGTAAAAAGAGATTAAAACCCCATCATCCCCCAGCCGCTGGCGAAGCAGGCAGACACTGACGTGGACACGGCAACCATCGACGAGCACACATCACCACACCCACTAGCCCAAACTGTTGTATTTTTCTTTTCCAGGCTTTTACCACAGCTTCTTTCAGTTGTTGTTTGTTTTGGGGGGTTTCTCCCTTCGGTCTCCTCTTCAGGAGGTGAAATGCATGTTCAGTTGGGTGAAGGTCTGGTGATTGACTATCCCATTCTGAAACCTTCCACTTTTTTGCCCTGATGAAGTCCTTTGTTGTTTTGGCAGTGTGTTTTGGGTGATTGTCTTGTGCATGATAAAGTTCCTCCCAGTTAAATTGGATGCACTTCTGAATTCATTCTGCTGCTACCATCATGAGTTAAATCATGCATAAAGATTAGTTTGCCCATTCCAGAAGCAGCCATGCAAGCCCAATCCATGACACTACCTCTACCATGCTTGGCCGATGAGCTTATATATTTTGGATCATGAGCAGATCCTTTCTCCACACTTTGGACTTTCCATCATTTTGGTAGAGGTTAACCCTCTGGGGTCTAAGCCATCTTTTCTTATTTTTGATTCACGTAGTCTCCTTGTGTAATAATGCTTGTATAACCTCAACCCTGTAATGTACAGTCACGTTATATACATCTGCATTTTATTAGGACAACCTGGGCTATCATAATACGCATGCTGCAGTGATGTCACATGAATGTATAAATAGTTATATAACCATAAAAAACAAAGAAAAAATAAAACAGAAATCGAATCTTACTGAACTTATTATCTGTTCTTTCAAATTATCTGTTGAGCGAGGCTGCCTTTCTTCTGACATCAATCACTTCCAGTACATTTCCATGTAAAGAAGCCAAGTAAAATGTGTAAAAAAGGAATACTAACTATATATCCATGGAATGCTTAATGTGGCTTGGGCACACACGTTACAATGCTATCCAAATGTGCAAAGGAGAGTTTACACATTATTTATGATATTTACACTATTATTCTGCCCTAATAGTATAGTTCTATAGGAGAATGGGTTTGATCTCATTCCATTTCACAGTGTGTTTGAGATCAGAGCTGCCACACACATGCACACTCAACCCAAGTCATCATGAGACTGCCTGTGGATGGCTAGCTGTTTTCAACATGGAAAAATGGACAAATAATCACAGAAGCATTCAGTGTTGGATTTATCATTTTGGATTTATTTTACAAAGTCTTCAAAAACACAGTGCAGTTCAAGCCTGACTTGCAAAGCTTCTGAAAGGGATAAGATCGTACCAGAGCCCTAACTGGAACAGCACAAAGCTACTCTTCTGGGCAAAAAAGTAAGTGTCTAGCATGCAGTGTTGCCGAGAAATTTAGTCTGGGAAGGTTGATCTTGGTTCCAGAACTTTTGTGGCTCATCTCTGTTTCTTTGCAAATTCCAATCTGGCCTTCCGATTCTTTTTGCTGAGTGGTTTACATCTTGTGGTATGGCCTCTGTATTTCTGCTCTCGAAGTCTTCTTCAAATGGTGGATTGTGATACCTTCACCCCTACCCTGTGCAGGATGTTGGTGATGTCACTGACTGTTGTATTTGGGTTTTTCTTCACCGCTCTCACAATGTTTCTGTCATCAACTGCTATTGTGGGTTTTTTTGGCCAACCTGTTTGATGGTTGTTGTTAGTACTTCCTCTTTCAGGACATTCCAAATTGTTGTATCCAAATCGTTGTATGCCCAATACTTATGCAATAGCGCTGATTGATTTTTCCTCTTTTCTCAGCTTCAAAATGTCTTGCCTTTCTCATGTTGGTTTATCCTTTTTAACAACAAATGCAGTGTTCACAGGCAAAACCCAGGCCTCAATCAAAGAGTAGACATTCAGAGCTATTATTTATTTAAACAAGCAATCTAACAGGGCACACCTGGGCAACAAGAAACACCTGTCAGGCACATGTTTTTAATGTTTTTGATCACTTGAAAAATGAGTGGGTTCAAACAAAGCATGTTCTAAGTTTCATGTTCATCTTTTGAGCGCAAACAAAAATGTCATCAGTTTATAGCAATAAATAAATAATAGAATTTGTCTTGCCATTCCAATACTTTTGGAGGGGGACTGGGTTTCTTAACCTAGATCTGTCAGACTCCAGTCGGGGAGGCCCACAGCCCTCTATAGTTTAGCATTCTCTTTAGCCATTAATCAACTAATTACCAAAGCCGTCATAGGCTGAATTTATGTTAGAAGTGGGAACACAACTTTCTGTAGGGATGTGGCCAGGGGCATCACAGACACGTAGGGATGCACACACCCATACTTTCAAACATGTATTGTTTTCCCATGCCATCAATCACCCAAACAAAACATTTTGTCAGGCAAGATATAGGTCTTTGTGGAAAGGAACATTTGGCTAGATTCTGGTATGAAACTATATAAATATATTAAATGTAATGTAATGTAAAATGTTTGTCAAATAATGTGATGCAGCTATATGTTTAAAAACCATGTCATGTCCACCAGACATTTAGCAAGCATATTTGCAAAAATTCAATGCCTTTATATGCAGTTGAGTATCTTATAATAGGAAAATTCCATGTCCCAGTTCAGTTTCTTTCAGTAGCACCACAGCAAGTTAGCCTACATTCTTCTGTAATGAGTTACTAGCATTATTACACTCAAGTCCAATAATAACTTTATAAAGCTTCAAAAATTAAAATGCTGCTACTACTCATAATAATAATAATAATAATTTTTTTTTTTAAAGCATTTTTCACTTTGTCCAAATACCGTAGGTGTTTTACATATAGAAGATTAAAAGGTTTAAGAAGTATTTATGATAATGAATCATAATCAGTCAAATAAATTAACTATAAATCTCTGAGAACTACTACAGATCATGAAACACTATTACAGAGTAATGGGTGATTGGGGGCGAATCCTCCACAGGCTGAGTTGCAAGAGATCCTTGAGGTTAATAGTAGGCCTGTTTCGGTGCTCTGAATAGGCTGTACTGGTTCAAGAGATCAGCAAGACAGCTGGAGCTAAAACATTTAGTAATAAGCAGAACTCTGTAGATAATGTGTAACATAACAGACAGCCAAAGTCACTTTAATAAGGCTAGAGTACTAATGTGTTTCTTTTCTTGGTAATTATGTGGGCTGCCTCTTTCAGAGCTAGCTTAAGTAGAGACAGCAACTAGCAACTCATTACAAGTGTCCAATCTAAAGGTTATTCAAGCATGTACTACTTTTTGAGCATTGTCTAGGGTTAGCATACAGAAACGGCAGTGTCCTTAGGGTGCTTTTACACACATTAGTCTGGTTGCAGAATCTGAATCGGAGAGAAATCTGATAGCTTTGATCTGTTTGCTATTTGGTCTTTTGTTTGTTTTCTCACTGCTTGTTATTAAGACAAACCAAAAAGCAAATAAAAGTCTGTCTGAGGGGCAGGTACAGCTGAAAATTCACACCTAAAACTCCTTCATTCATTGGTCAGAAATACACCGACTGAAAAATTTAAGAGCTTTACCAAGTGTGCATAAATATCATAAAAACCACCCAAGCACAAAGAACACTGAGTTGATCTTCAATAAATTACTAGACACTTATACATACAGTTGAGGCCAAAGATTTAATTACACCTAGGCTAAAGACATTCAAGCTCAATTTTTCACAACTCTACATATTCCATGTTGCCATACATTTCCTTTGTTTAGTCAGTTAGGTTATCTACTTTATTTCCATACTTTATTTCAAAATAAAAACTAAGAGACAGATTTGTTTCAGCCTTTATTTACTATATCAGATTTTCACTGGGTCAAAAATTTTACTTTGTTAGTATTTTGTCATTGCGTTTTAATGCTTAATTTGAATCAAATGCTTGTGGTAGCCTTGCACAAGCTTCTCACAATGCTTTTCCAGAATTTTTGCTCATTCCTCATTTCAGTCCACAAATTTTCTGTGGTATTCAGGTCAGGGTTTTGTGATTGCCACTCTAATACTTTAACTTTGTTATCTTTAAGCCATTTTGTTAGAACTTTGGAGGTCTATAACAATGATACTGCCACCCCCATGCTTCAGAGTTGAGATGGTTTTCTTTGAATTGTGAAAGCCTCCACCTTTTTCCTCCATACATCACACTGATCATTATGGCCAAACAGTTCCATTTTTGTTCATCTGGCCAGAGGACAATCCTCCAAATTGATGGTGATCACCTGGAGACTTCAGTCTGGATTTTTTATGCCAGTCTTGGAGTAGGGTCTTTCTCCTTGTGCAACAGCCTCTCAGGCCATTGTGATAGACTCATATAATGGTGATGTACATTCTTTGGTACCTGATGACTCCATCAGTTCCTTTGTTGTTGTCTTGGAGTTTGGTTGAACCTTTTGAACCAAATTTCATTCATCCCTGAAGTTAATTTGTGCCTCCTTCCTGAACGATGCAGTGTCTGTGTGGTTCCGAGATTTTTATATTTGCATACAGTTGTTTGTACAGATGTTTGGTAACGTCAGTTGTTTGGAAATTGCTCCTAGGGAGGAACCGGACTTTCAAGGCACTGTCTCTAAAAGTAGGTCCTTAAATACAGCCACAGGTGCACTCCCAGTTAATGCTGAATTATGCCACTGGCAAATTAGAAGCTTCTAAAAGTCATTACATCAATTTCTGGAATCTTCCAGTCTGTTTAGAGACAGTCAAATTGGTGTATGTAACATTTGACCTACTGATATAATGAATTAAAGCTGAAATAAGTGTCTCTGATTGTTTTAAAATTACCTTTGATGTTTAAAAAAAAAGGTAGATACCCTAATTGAAATGTATGGTAACAATGTGTGGAATTGTGAAAAACTGAGTTTGATTGTCTTAACCTAGGTGTTTGTTAAGATTTGGCCTCAAATGTAACTAATTTGAAACTTTTTTGTGTAGCATTCACCGATTATTTTCTTTTTTTTTGTTTGTTTGTTTGTTGGTCCAAATCTCTAGAGCAAATGTAATTTCTGTAGCACTTCAGCTCTGTCTGTTGGATCAATTTGTGCCTCATGGCTCAGTTTAGCAGTTCGTATCCCCCACAACCCAAAATACACAGCAGGCAGTTGTCAGGGTCGAATCACTTTCTCGCTATAATCAAACTGCACTTAAGTTTGATTGGAACTGGACCAATCCCAATTCACTCAGATGATCTTGCACCAGTTATTTTGGTCTGCAACTGAGGGCAACTGCTCTGTTCTCAACTGCCTAAATGAACCACACTAAAGAGGAAAATGCACCAGGGTTCAATTGAAATGGACTAAACACTGCATATGTGAAAGCACCATAGAGTCTTGCTTAATCGGGCCAAAGGGATAAGTATAATTCTATGCCTCAGCATAGAAATGATGGCCAACATTGTTTGTGAATTACGTGTCCAAGGGACTGTACATAAAAGGAAAAGAGTAGGGACCTAAAACAGAACACCATAATGTTCTTTCTTAAACTCTGAAGTATCTCCATTGATGTTAGCAGATGGTAAGAACTTGTCTACCTAAACTAATTGTATTTTGTATGTCCATCAAAATATCTTGGTCAGTAGTGTCAAATGCTGCACCAACAGTACCAAAAAAAACCCCAAAATCTGAGGTGAACGGTTGATGACAAACCATTTTAGCTAGTTCTGTACTGTGATGCCTTAATTAAAACCAGACTGAAATACATCGTGCTTGTTATTGATTAATCATTAGGCTGTTAGTGGTGTGCGCGTTTATGCTTTGTATATAGTGAGGATTTAATGCCAATGTTTGTACAGATCTGAAATTCAAAACAGATAAAATGGTGATAAATATATAGCTTGTCACTGCAAAATATAATATTTTGGCTATAATTTGATTAGTGCATTTAGGTTATCTGGTAATGACAACAATGGGGCTCCATGAGTCAGGTAATAATCAGATTTCATATTGTAGCATTGCTACAACAAAATATATTCATTTACCTCCAGTAGTGACAAGGCTATGCATTTATAGTAGCTGTGTTGTGATTTTCTGTCCCCCTCACTTTTCAAATGGCTGCTAAGCTCCTCTCTGTGGCTCCCTGGGACTGGAGTGTTACACTCCTGACCTGAGTGATGTATGCTCTGTATTGTTTGTGCTATAGAATGCTTATACGACTATACACTGTGTGGCTATACATTATATGGGTTCTGAGATAAATGGGGGAGAATGATCATGGGTTAGAACATTGTGTGTGTGTGTGTATATACACATGTATATGATCACCTTTCAGTCTGTAAATTGCCTGTATTGTCTCATTTCTTTTTATTCTGAAATGATTTTCTCTCAATTAATTTGCAACTTAATATCTTGCTGACTGACTTTATACCACTGAAGGATAAAACCACCTTAATTAATTAAGGACAACTAATACAGTACTCACAGCACATATATAGCATTGGTATCTATTGCGATAAGTAATTCCTCATAAATTGTGCTCAAATCCAAAATGCTTGTCTGTACCTTGGATTTGAGGCCTTAACTTGGTAGGCTTTGCACTGGATGGTAACTCTGATATTAAATCACAATTCAGTATTTAAAATGTTTTTGTACCTGCCATTAGGACCTTTCAGTAAATCATTTGTGCCCCCCTGCATAGAATCTGTTTTTCAGAGAAATAGCTTTATGGGTAGTGTGTTCATCACCAGACAGAGATGCCTTAGTCTTTCAGAGATTCTGTATGTTCATAGAATTTATTGTGACAAAGTCTTAATAAATCTGATTAAATAATTTCTTTTAAATATCCTTGTAATAATTTATAATAAGAACTGAGAACTTTGCATTGTTAGATGAAACATTATAAAAATGTATTTAAACAACAAGAACAACGATGAACAGTGTTATATAAAGTCTTCTAGTAGTATATTCACATCCATCCCTGTTCATCTCCAAATTTTTGTACAGATCATTTGTTTGGTATGGAAGACCAGTTCCTGTGAGAAAACAAAACAATATCTAGGGACATCAGTGTTTGTGTAAGCATGGTAATATATTGCTTTTCTCACCAGTCTCTTGCATTTCTGTAAACCAGTGTTGTCAGTCTTACCCTCAACTTATGCTTTGTACATGGTTATACAACACATGCAAAAATCAACTCCTCAGCTAATTTGCTTTTGATGAGTAATGCAAGTTACAGCAGGAACATCGGTTGTATCACGAGTAATTTACCAACAAAGTCATAAATAAATCTGGCATAATACAAAGTCATATTCTTACAGACATACAATCATAGTAATTAAAGCACTAACTATTAAACTTCCCTAGACAGTCA
Source organism: Gogo arcuatus (assembly GCA_028570945.1). Lineage (NCBI taxonomy): Eukaryota > Metazoa > Chordata > Actinopteri > Siluriformes > Anchariidae > Gogo > Gogo arcuatus. The sequence goes on from JAOTRR010000038.1 coordinate 21,506,690, forward strand.
TGTAAAATGAAGTTCACCATTCAAACACTCAGTACAAGGTGTACAAACAAATGTATAAACAGAGGCCTCTCTAACTCACTTCATGTAACCTTCCCACTATTGTGCAGTATTCAAGTTTTACTAAATCAGCTAAAGAAAAATAAATAAAAACATCTCCATAATACTTCAATTTAGTTATATAAAATTATTTTACCTTTTCAGAAATAATTTATCTTTACAAGAGGTGAAGCATTCACCATCTTTCATTTGCAATAATGTTAAATTAAACAAAGAATGTTAGCTTAGCTTTTCTCTCTTAAAAGAAAAAAAAAACAAAAAAAACAAAAACAAAACACTACCACTTTTTAAACTTCAAAGGAGTACATATTTATAAGACCATGGCCAGCCTTCACGAGATTCTGGGGTTTTTTTGTTGTTTTTTTGCGCAATATGTAAAAATTTGTGGTAAGCACAGCTTAATGTTGTGCCACAGATTTAGACCAGTGCCTATAAACACTTCTGATCTAACAAAAAAAGGGAACAAGTGCTCATGAACAGCACCAACTACATTATAGAAACTGGAAGTTTGAAAGGTAAGTGTCCATTTCTTCATCTTGTTTTACTATCCTTCAGCTGCTATCCTCATTCTCCACAGCATCACGAGTTGAAGTCTCATCCACATTCTCCAGAGAGTCTGCACGTTGGATGCTCAGCTCAGCTGGGTCCATCATGGGAAGTTCACTCTGGATAGGGTAGAGCCATGGCTTATATTCTGGAGAGTTCTGGGCCTTCCAGGCCAGGTAGTTTTGACCCGCCTTATGCACACTTTTCATAACCTGCAGAATGACGGAGCAAGGGAGGGACTGAGAAGGTAGCAGGAGTATCGGCACATACAACAATGAACACTAGTTCCTTCTGTTTACTTATGTTGAGTAAGATCTACGACATCAGAATCCTGCTTTTCAGGCCTTGTCTTGACGCATGTGAATTACAACTGAATTTTTCTCTTTATCTTTTTTTTGTCAGGATGACTAACATTTTTAATTGACTAACATTTTAATTCTCAATACATATATGGCATGATTAGAGGCTTGTCATGGTGCAGGCAAAAACATATATTAAAAGACAAAACTATATAGAAAATGATATCCACAGAAGCCATAATTTTACAATTCCTGGCATTTTAATAAGATTCTGAACCAAGACTGAACTTCAGTCTAAGAAGTAACATTTTCATTATTTCAGTTTGGCCAAAAACAACCAACCAACCAAAAAAAAAATGCACTTTGGTCTAAATAGTTTCAGATGGTAGTAACAATGCAGTCATCTTAGAAACCAGACAGGCAGGTTCAGCTTGATTCTACAGACGTTTTAGAAACACACTGGACAAGAACTTGATATGGGTCTCTATGCAATAAGATGAGATGTTGGAATGACAGGTTTCTATGCGATTCTACATGTGTTCTAAAGTCCCAAGTAAGTCATTCATTCTAGGAATGTCACGAAATGTCTCTACGCTACACTGCACGGTTACAGTCAGATCCACCCCTAGTCACACGGACATGGCATTATTTAGTAATATTTAGCTAAAGAGTTCAGAGCACAAACTCAGCAGGGAAATAAGAAAACGGCCAATTTTCTCAGTGGGAATTACAAATATGGCCCTTAAAAACAAAATTATTGGATCATTATGATCAGAATTGAGGATCAGACTACTCATGATTCCCATCTAACTACACAATTGTTTTCCTTCTACACCATTCTTTTTGAAACAGCAAGACCTGACAGCAACTGTGCTGGACAAAAACTGCAGAGCAAAGCACCACTATCACACCATGACTTTCAGAACAGTCAAACCAGAGGTAAAAAGATCAAATTAAAACAAACAATGTACTTACTTTGGGTGCTAGGACCTGAGTTCCCTTATTTACTGCCCACTTAGGAAGAGAACCTATTGGAATTGATCATCAATAGGACACGTCAATACTTGTGGGTGAAACGGTACAAAACACTCCAAGTATGATCACTGTACAACCCAATACCATGGTTTCTAGCACATCTCTATGACTTCTTTAAACAAAACATTTAGGTAACATAATACAGCAGCAGAAGTGCAAGTATTATAAGTGCAAGGTTTGTGGAAGCATCAAAATACTGTACTTTTATACAAACACTGCATATTCATATGTTCATAATTTGTCAAATACCTTTTTCTCTTACAATTGATTAAAAGGCTACCTTGCTTTGATGGAAGTAACATTTTGTGTTAATTTCATATGCTGACATAACACAACCACTTTAATTAATCACAATATACTACCATTCTGATATACCTTTACACCACTACACAATGCTCAGTCCTCGTTATATTGGCAAACAGAACATGAGATGTTTAGACAGGACTTGTCTTATCCTACCTTTAGGATCTGCTTGTGAGAGATATATGAAGGAGCAGCTTTTCGGCCCTGTTGGTTTCACCAGGTAACCCGTCAGAATAGAGATGGCTCTCACCAAGTCTTTACGTGGAGGGTATTTCTATAATTTAAAAAACACCCAACATGAACCACCCATTTGGAAAAACACTCAAATTAAGTTCAGTATACAGAATTTTAATGAAACAATTACAACTACTGTGCAGCTCATGCTTTTAAATGGTGCACCAATATAATGCCACAATTAAAGTTTGTAGTATGCACAGAGAATAAAGATTTATATGCACTGGCCAACATACCGGATGCTTGACGGAGTAGTTGACAATTATATATTCATCTTCTGAAGCTTGCCAAGAGCGGACGGTAACCACATCTCTGTTTTTAAGTGGTTTAGGACAGATCCCTGTGGATCAAATGTAAAAATGCTCAAAACCTTTTAAGAATATGGCCTACAATTTTTAACTCCTAATATTTAGCAGAGGTTACACGAGTTCAAGACAAACAGAGAACCAATAACATCTCCCTACCCTTAATCACACAGAGCAGCTCACATAGAGCAGCTATTTAAAGTAAAGGGCTTTTTTTTTTGCCAGGCACTAATTAGAAACACTACAAAATACAACATTTATGCTATATTGTGCAGTGTATGCCCTTAATGCCCTAAACAACACTTGGGCAATATTTAAGTCTGTAGCTTATTGCAGCTGTGTACTCTCTGATGTCAGTTAAAATGCAAACTTGTGAAAAAGTTTTAATTGCCACAGAACACAGAAGTGAAATTCTGATTGTATTAACAAACCTTGTGATCATATACAGTGGTGATGCATGTTTATAATATTATATATCATATTATATTATTTGAGACTTCTGGCTTTTATAAGCTGCCGTGCAACACACAAACCCAGTCTTCTCTTTAGAGATGTTTATCGGAGTGAGAATTTTGAGCCCGTGAAATGGGGTCACTGGCTAAAACGTTTTGTGAACCCCTGCTAGTATGCACATGTACAAAGCATGCAAGTCATTTATATTGATTGAATAAATGCAAGAAAGAAAGAAAGAAAGAAAGAAAGAAAGAAAGAAAGAACAGTTAAGGGGGCATATATGATAATGAGGGTGATAAAGTGACTATAAGGACCTGAAAGATCCCAAAGCATAAAGTTATAAAAGTTAGTTAAAAATTATAAAAGATGTTTTATATAATAAGACTCACATGAATAGTAGCCCACATCAGCATTGGGAGCGAGGCGGGCTATCTCAAAACTCTCGAGCATTGCAGGGTCCCATGTTTTTCGATAAACGTTGTCATGAAGAACATCGTACATTGTAGCAGCAGACACATCATTTATGGCAATTTTACACTGTGTGGAAGACAAACAATGCTGAATCCATGGTGCATGTACATACATACATACATACATACATACATTCATACATTCATTCATACACACACACACACACGTGTGTTTGGGAGCTAGCCCAAGTGGACACAATAGGTGAAATTGTATAATTAAACACAAACATTCTACAAATTCTCATTAATATTTCATATTATATAAATCACATTTAAGGCAACCTTTTCCAGGTGAAACTGGTGTACTAATACAAAGTTATGACGATTTTATAGCCCCTGTGTGGCAAATAGGCTATACATAATTTTGAGTCTGGTTCCTCTCAAGGTTTCTTCCTCATGTCGTCTCAGGGGGATTTTCCTTGCCACCGTCGCCTCAGGCTACTCATTCGGGATACATTTCTTACTTCATATATATGTTTAAGATCTATATTTTTCTGTAAAGCTGCTTTGCGACAATGTCTTGTTAAAAGCGCTATAGAAATAAATTGACTTGACATCACCACAAGTATCATCAAAACTTTCCTAACTCTCACTGCCTCCACTGATGCTCATTAAAACTGATTTTTGTACCAGAACCTTCTTTGTGTAAATAAATGAATAAAAATAACACTGACTCTATGCGGGTTTTAATGACTGTCTTATTAACACTGACAGCAAACTCAAATGACTTGACAGTGGGTCTGTAGTGGAAACTTCAGGAAGTATCTTGATCTGATTTTCGACAAATATCGCTCATAAAAGTTGAAGAAAGTAGATACAAATTAGCCTAGAGGTTAGCCTAGAGGTTAGCCTAAACCCTCCCACACCCTTCCTACACTATGGGTCTCTTCAAAGTCACTAAGCTACTTACCTTGATTTTGTGCACTTTGTAGTTGTTGTTTTTATTCCCTTGAGGCGAGTTGGATAAAGGGGGCACCTCCACCCACACCTCCATCCCGTTCCTACTGTACTTGTTCAGCCAGTTCTCCGTCGCCAAACATTGCCTCCTGAAGTCAGAGAAAAGCGCCTCACCTGGGATAATTTCTGAACCCAGAGACATGGTTAAAGGTGACCTGAAACGCCCAATAGCAGGAAACTGTCCGCGATTCCTCTTTTAAACGCCGTTTCGAGCAGAAAAAAAACCCTTGACACGGGGAAAGTGCGTAAAAACTCCTGTTCTAAGACTCAGCTTGTGGTCTCCAGTTTCCACACCACGCTCCGTGATAACCAACTAAACTTTGAAAAAGCTTATTACCACTTCCGGGATTAGCACAGGTGTTAGCCACAGCACGCGCACCTTCTCCTGGACATAACTCACTCATTGGAGCCTGTTAACTTTGTACCTTTTCACGACCTAAAAGTCTGTAGCGTAAATGACCGCTTTTATAGGCAGACTACAGTCTCCTGTCACTTCTTCCTTATTTTAGGCGTGTCCACGAAGTTTTGGTCGTCAGTAGGTGTAGTCAGTGATACTGGCTTACATCAGTCAGCTCGAGTGTTGACGGGCCGGAAACAAATCTGTAATGTGTGAGACTTGACTCTTGAAGAGCTGTGAACTGCACTCTTCATGAACCGAAACCGAGTGAGCGAGGCGTTCCGCCGTGTTTATAAGGTTGTGATGACTCTCGGGCCATCGCTACTCAACACTGTCAACTTTCATTTTACTCACTTAAACCTTTCCTCGTGTCATCTTTGAGGTCTACTACTCACTCCAGAATATATTATAATCTAGATGGTGCGCTTCGTCCACCTGATACCCTGTAAAACTGTTTCACTAGAACCCTACAATCACCGAAATTCTCCAATTCTTCTTTCTGTATCTAAACACACACACACACACACACACTCCTGAAAATCATGTTAAATTAAAATCTTTTTTTTTTTTAAATACAATCCTTAGTCAAGATGAACGCTTGGTGAAATCTCTTTATTTCATGTGATACACTTGTGTTACTTTAATTTTTTTTTTTTTACAGCAGATAATGCATTTTTTTCCACATAAATTTAGCTAAACACTAGTAAGACAGCATATTTCAAACAGACAAACACACTTCAGAATAGCACACAGCTGAGTATTCAATCAGTGACTAAGTGGACAGCTGTTCAGGAGAGATGTTTCTTGTAATTAAATACTTACATATCGAAACAATGTCAAATGCGAATATTTCAAAATCAAGCTTGCTGTGCAGTGGTGCTGTCAAAGAATGTACATTTAAGTGCATGTACACAACTATAGATCCAGTCTCACCAGATCCTTAAAGCTACACACAGAGCATACAACTGAGAGAAAATGAGCATAGCACAGGTCTCTGTGGTACAGTAGCCAGAGCAGAAATGCAAGCCATAAATCAGCTGACTGTTTCCCAAGTGTTTAAGAACTGCCATTTAGGCCAAGCACACAGACACATTTTCTGTTCTTAGTGAGATAAATAAATTAACATATAAAACCAAACAAACAGTCTTAAAACAAGCATTAGCAACACATGGTTAAACTGTGTATAAGGGGGAAAAAACTCCATATACGCAACAGAAACCTCTGTAACTTTATGCAAATCAGCAGGCCTCTCTAAACCACAATGTTGTGATTTAGTGCTTTTTCTGTTTAAACTGCCCTTAGATAGCATGCTGGTCCTGCAATGGTTTACTGAACACAAGGGGGAAAAGAGCGCAGAGCACGTGCACACGCACACACCAAATGCAGCTGCTGAAATTCAGTACACCCACTAGTGTGTAATCATTTCCTTGCTTCCAAGAAACCAACCAGTTATTAACCAAGTATTCATTAATTACAGTTAATTAGGTTTCATAATTACAGTTTATGAGTAGTTATAATACAGGGTGCATGTTTAAAGAACCCGAGTATCTAGAATATCTTCCGAATGTATATCCACAGCTTTTCACCCCCCCCAGCTTGGTGCATTTAAATTCCATGCAATTTACCAATGATGTGTGTAAAAAGTGTGAAAGAGATGTAGTCTGACCAGAATGCAGAGGTATGTCTAAAATTATCCTATTTATATCAAGTCTTCTTTGGCCAACACCTATACCCTGAAACAAAACACTAATTGTACTGATCCCGAACACCAAATTGATTAATATTCAATTACAAGTTTGCTTAGGCTTTTTTTTCTTTTTTAAACACACTGAGACTTTTTACCCTCACAATCATCCAAAGCTAGAAGAGGTCCCTCAGTGTCTAATGTCAGAACTGGCCCTTCTACTGTCATATGAAAGACACACACACAAAAAAAACCCTGTCATAACTATAATTGTAAAAAGTCATCAGTAACGCACGCTTACAGTTCATCAATAAAACAGTGCTATTTAGTTTGCCACTGCCTTTCTGTTCACTGAAATGAAATAGCAAGGCGGTATGAGATGAGGATCTAGGTCCAACATAAGTGAGTACGGTAATCTGAAACAAACTGACAATGATAAGCGTGACGGCACTGATGTTCAAAAAAAAAAAAAAAGTGCAAGAGCAGTTGAGCCGTGTCAGTCTCCAATCACACACAATGCCATGCTGTCAGAATAGATATGAATCCAATGAGGGTATAACCTATGCTTATATTTCTTTACTGTTTTTCCTTTAACATATATATTTTTGATAATCTGTTTTAATACAGAGTAATAGCACATCCACACGGTTACTCCGAAAAGTCACTGAGTCAAAGGGAAATAAAAGGCTCTGACTAATGGCACAGGGCCACCGAGAGACAAGCTGTTGGTGGGGAGGAGGCCGAGCTGGTGACAGTCTGGAGCGGTTACTAGCATGAGCAGCTGCTCTCAGTCACCGGCAGTTCTGGAGGTTTCTCCAGTTTGATATCAATCACTGAGAGAACGCAGTTAAGGAGGACATCACACATTCACAGAGAGCAACTCTCTAGCTTTTCTAAAAACAGAAGTAAAATATCAACAAAAACAGGCTTCACACTGAGCAAAATTAACAGTCAGCAGTTCCCCTAATTTGTAGAGCAAATTTATTTAAATCAGAAATGCTGAAACCATGGCCTGATGTTTAAAATGTTTACTAAGGCCTATAATGAGATTCTCAAAGATTAAAGCACACGTAAACGTTTCGGTACACCATGAGCACAGACAACACCCAGGGTTTCTGATATGAGCACATATAATATGCATTTTAAAGGATACTGTCTTCCTTGCTTTTCTCTGGTGCGCTATCCATCCCAGGCAAGGCTGCAGCAACACGTCTAAAAAGCTGTAAGAAGAGTGAAATTCATCGTTTTAGTATACAAATGTATTAAAACATAAGCATAGACAAGTTACACACACACACACACATCACTATAAGTTATCGGTTATTTAGGACGTTTGTAATATGGGAACTAAGGATGTGCATAGGTACATGAACGTGGGTATTCACTGTGCACCAAGTCCATTTTAACTCAGTACAAAATATTAAAAATTCTTCCTTGGTCAATATTTTAATGCAAAGAGAAGCACTATCATGCTGCACAAGGGGCCATTCTGGACTAATGCCTCAGGAGCGAGCAGTTTTACTCTCGTGTGTGATCAGATATGAAGCTTGAGGGACAAAAGGCATAATTTCCAATAATGTTAAGTACAACTTCATTAAAACTCAAAGCTTTTATTCCTGTTTCATTCACTGTTATACCAAGTATAATGTGTAAAAGTCTATACTGACCATCAGATTATTATAAGCATGTACAGTGGTGCTTGAAAGTTTGTGAGCCCTTTAGAATTTTCTATATTTCTGCATA
>JAOTRR010000038.1:21521679-21532361 GCA_028570945.1 Gogo arcuatus
CATACTGTCTGCAATGAAATACAAGTCAAAGTAAATTTAGAAATCACTGCTTTTGTTTTTTATTTGCATTTTCCATATTGTCCCAACTTTTTCTAATTTGGGGTTGTATAATAAACAGGTCCAGGACAAAACATTTTCATCAAATAAGCCTATACCACACAACAATGGATCCCTTGGGTCTTTCCTCAGTTGTGCCCCTGTGACAGAGGGTACTAGATGCCATAAAGTTTGTTTATGGAATATTACTTCATTTGTTTGCTATTAATACATCAACCTTATCATTAATTTAGCATGGCAGGAAGTATGACATTCTCCTAAAAAAAGACAACAGCATACCCACCTTAGCAACTGCAAATCAATCAAATAATCTCGTCATATGGCAGCAGTATGAAGGTATTTGCAGCAATACCTTGTCTCTAAAATGTTAGAGCTGCTTAACCCATTTTAATGATCAAAATTATATATTATATATATATATATATGCACACACACACACACAAACCTACATCTAGCTTTTTTATTTTACCCATAGAGCTATGCTTATTCATGTGCATAGGATTTCATAAAAGGCAATATCATTCCACATTTTTGTCATCAAGTTCTGTCCTCTGTAGCATCCAACAGACAGTAAGCTCTAGAGGATATATAGTACCAGTCAAAAGTTTGGACACACATACTCATTACTGTGGAAGAGTAAGTGTGTCCAAACCTTTGACTGGTACTATATAATATATAAAAAATAATTATCAGGCCTTTGTTGATTAAATTTTTTATCCAAATTTGTGTACAAACCTATAGCCTTAATGATCAAAAGATTTCATCATTTTTGGCTTTACTGTGTGATTGTAAAAATCATAAAACTGACACTTTTCAATTATTATTTTTATAACTGGATTTAAACAAATGAATGCAAAACAAAGTCCAATGCATGCTAAGACCACTTACTGTATGTATGCATGTATGTATGTACTTATTTACTTTACACCCAGTGGCTCCTTATAAAAAAAAACAACAGATAACTGAATCACTAAAACAACAGTTTTTGACAGATTTTTTATTTAAAATGTACACCGATGAAATCTTACCACAATGAAATATTTCACAACTTTGTGTTAGGACAGGTGCTGAGGATAACTGATGAAAGATACTAGAATAATGATGCAGTTTGATAACCAGAATGACCACCTACCAACAGTGTGATTGATCAACACTTTTCTACTTCAATACACAAAATATATCCTTATAAATTATATATAAATATGGACGAATAGCTGTGCCTGCCATTGCATATTTTAAACTGCCAAGACAATATATCTAAACGTGTAGTATTTAACAGGACATGGTTTTTGATAGAAATCTGCAGAAATGTGTAACTGCCCATGGACCTGTAATAACTCCCTACGAGGAAAAAAAGGCCAACTGAGAAAGCATTTACACTGTAGAAGCATATAAAACATGCAAAGGCTGATTAGATAAGGCAAAGCATGAAATGAAATAAGGGGCTCTGAATGTGACCTACATGGTATTCAGAAGGGCTTCTTTAAACCATGACCTTTAGAATTCAACAAATTAGAGGACAGTTAGAAATTAAACTCAAGTGTTGCATTGCTGGAACTCATCAAACTTAAAATCAGACTGACTTAAATAACTGGGAACTACAAGCAACATTTAGATTTATTCCATGGTTTCATTATAAAGAAACTTATAAATTAAACAGGTAACATGCAATTTTTCTTTGGGTCTTTCTATCTCACAGTCAGAGTCAACACAAAATACATCTTCACAGGAGAAACTCGGATGTGTAAATGTAAAAGATTGGGGCATAAATGAATGTTATGTATGCAAAAGCAATATATATTTTAATTTATAAAAACTGATGTTTTTACAATAAATATTTTTTTCCTTTCATGCTATATTTTAATACCAGAACTTTGGTTCCAGTATCTTCACAAAGTCTATAAAAATATTAGTGTGGGACTGTTTGGTGTGCCTAAATAGAAAAGAGCGAATACTTCTTGCGGAAAAATACCATGTAAAGCCCACATGTTTAACTGAGCAGACAATAAAGTTTCCAAAAAACAAAAACGGGCTGACAGAGTGAAAGGCAGGAAGAGGAAATGGGTGCTTAGTTCTTGAGGAAGCTGCGATCCCCTCTTCTGACAGGTGGCCACGAGAGGTTTAAAAGAAGCTAGGAGAAAGGGACAGAAATGCAGGTTAGAGAAAGAGTCGAGCAGCCAGAAAGAGAAATAGCAACCATGGGATGACAAGGTTTACACAAATTAATCTGAAATTCTTTCACAATTTTTAACAGCCAAAAGTGCTAAATATTCTGAGTGTATGAACACATTCAGTATTGTGTTCCAAACATGAATTCAAATGTAGTCCCACTTGTTAACATCTTTAAGCTGTGGAATAACAATTTTAAAACCTGTTAAAATCAGAGTGATCCTCATGGATGGGTGTGGGCTTTTTGTTTAAAAAAAAATTCAAATTCACACTTGAATTATTGTTTATATTCATAAACATCATAAAGTAGAGTTTCTGATAGAACTGTATGTACATGTATTAATTAACCTGAAATATATTCTAAGTGCACTTTCAGGATCTCCCTAAAGAGGCTAAACATAGTAAGCATACTAGTCACACAGCATTGCATAAAATACACATCAAGCAAAGTAAGCACAGCCTTAGGCAAGTGACTAGATTTAGTAGCACACAGAGCATTCTTTGCAAAAGATGCTGTAACCAAAAAAAAGGCCTTTTATACACAAGGAAGCCGTTCTATTAGAAACCCCCAAGAGCTGGCATCCACAGTGTCTTCCTATGGCCTTAGAGTAGCAAATAACCAAAAACTCATGGTCAGGTCCATTAGCAAAGCTGTGCAGGCGAAGATGCTACTCAGTGCAGAGCCAGGGATTACTGCAAAGGAAAGTAAATACACACACACACACAAAGCAGTGAGCAGGGAGAGTGTAGTCAGCTTCAACATACGACCCACCAGAGAGCACACGATGCCTCAAATTAAAGAACGATACTTCAAGTCTGCTCACACCCATCCCACCTAGGATTTAAGAGGACACACCTGCTGAGTGCCATTCATCAAAATACAACAGACCATCCTGTTTCCATCAGTACTCTCATCCCTTTTAATGGTCTTGATTTAAAAAATAAAAAAAATTAAGACTTTTAAAATATAGTTCATATATATTTAGTATATTTATGTTAATGATAGAAAGTAGTACAAATAAATTTGAAGCATCACATTTGAACAATATTGGATCCAGTTAAAATCGGAAACACCAGTTTGTGCAGAAAATCTTCATCCATTTTACACATAAGGACAATGTACATTTAACTGCCTGTTTAATGTGTACACCTGGTCATGGGTTCAAGCCCCAGCACTGCCAAGCTGCCAGTGTTAGGCCCTTGAGCAAGGCCCTTAACCCTCTCTACCTCAGGGGTGCCATATCATGGCTCTGACCCCAACTTCCTAACAAGCTGGGATACGCGAAGAAAAGAATTTCACTGTGCTGTAATATAGGCCTCTTCTACCTACATTTTTTATGAGCATATACAATACATATACTGTATAATTACTGACTGCAGCCCATCTGCTGCTGTACACAATTTGTCAGCCTCATTGACCCCCTACAACAGTGGAAAGACATTATTTGGGTGGTGTTTCATTCTCAGCACAGCAGTGACACCAACAGCGGTAACTTAGTGGTTGTTGTACAAGCTAGACATTGATACTGGTCATTGCAGTATACACCTACCTTGTTGTCAATTTTACAGTCAGAGACTACAGCTCAATTTTCCATGCGGTTTGTTAATCATCCTCTAACTCTTAATCAGTGTCAGGTTCTGACCACAGGATCGCTGTAGGCTGGTTTGGCGGTTCTTCACGATCCACTTGTTCCAGAACCACACCCACTAACATGCTAGTGTCACTGTAGTCCAGTGAATGAAATACCACCCAAATTATATTTGCTCAACAGTAGTCAAATGGTGTAGCAGGCTGACAAATTGTATACAGTAGCAGAAGCAGATGGGCTGCAGTCAGTAACCACTTACAAAGTGACCTATATAAGCGTGCTTGATCAAAAACTAATCAAGATAAGTGTAAGGAATAAAATGACCACTGACTGTAGATGTAGCATTAGTGGAAAATGTCTGTAAAACAAATTTGGATTTTTTTTTTCTCGTGAATCTATTTGAGTGTGTTGCCTGAAAACCAGTAATGAATTGAAGATCCATTTTTATCTAAATCCTGAGAAGGGTTTTTTTTTTGGTGTTTACAAACACCCAGCAAAGGAAGACATATATTCCCAAAATATTCAAATTAAGAATTTAACTATAATCCAAATAATATATTCATATGTGGTATTATATTTTTAAAACATGTACAATGCAGAATTTATGGCATGATACTCATACACAAGGAGTTTGCCCACAGTTTCAGCATTTGGTCAAATGGCCCTTTATTATTTGTTTTAGAAGACTATTTTGTACACTGACAAGTGCAATACTGATCCCTTGGAAATACTTGTTAAAAATCTCTAAGTACAAACCGTTCTTATTGTAATAATGTGTCACAAAATAGTTAAAGAAGCAGGTATAAGCAGGTGCTGATACTTAAAATATTGTACAGCAAAAGCTTGCCTTAATACACCTCCTACAAGCGTGCTCATGGCATGTATAAAAAACACATTGAGGTATGACCAAAGATGACTAGAAAACATTCTGATAACATGCATCAGGATAAAATGAAACAAACACCACATGCCAAACTCAGTACTACTGAAATCCTAAAGGTGTGCATTACTGCAATGATTTAATGAAATAAGTAAAATCATTTCCACCTATTTCAAGTATGAACTTAATGAGTAAACATACCCAAGTGATGCACACCTTTAGTATAAGTAGTACAGGGAGGGTCTTCTTGGTTGAAGCGCTGGAGCTCAACCAAAAAAGCCATTACATTTGTCACTGTTGATGAACAGCAAACCATGCCCAGCTGATGTCTCAATTTAGTCTGCTATTAACACAACAGTAGTCACGCTCATTAACGTTAATAGCAAACCTGGTCATGCATTACAGATCAACCAAAACAAGTCATTATAAAGAAGAGAAACACTGGCTCTTAAAATGAAATAAAAAATAAAAATAAGAAAACAGAATGCATTTAAGTCAACGATGCCATTCACATTAACGATCCCTCTTCAGCGTAGTTATGTATGAGGCTTGGGAGAGGAGGGAAAAGAGGGGAGGGGGAGCAGAGCAGCACGGCTCAGGAGCACTGAGGGGGAAGAACTCATTCACAGCTGGTTGGGAGAGCACTTTCTACAGGAACCCTGAACTGCAAATGAGAGAGAACGAGGATTATTTTCTCTATCGGTTACATTCATACTATGTTCACTCATACACAAATCTTAAAAGGTTAATGCAATGCATTAGAGATGCTGAAAGGGGTTATGGGAAAAGTATAAGGTGGAACGTTCTTGAAAATGAAACCTAACTTTTGCTGTTTCATGTTTTCTCAAACAACTAACAGGATGTTTTAACTGTGCGAACTTGAACTTCTATACAACAGGTAACGGAAGTCCAGTGGTTGAAGTCTGAACGACTAAAAGAGCTCCCTGACTCAGAATCAGTGCTGCCTCATATAATGACCACAAAGTCTACTGTTCCTCACACAAGGTGATCATTATAAATAACTACACCCTCACCCAGGTATTCTTTATGCAAAAATGGGTGCGTGGCAGAGCAGAGGACTTAACTTCACAGCTTGCCCAAGAACAGTGTTATTTTAGGGGCAAGTGCTGTACCTGTATGATCCAGCTGTGCTGTGCAGCAGAGAAACAGCTGCTTGTGTGAACTCATAGGACAAAGAGCGTCACAACAGAAGCATTCAGAGGCATATGGGGCAGCACATCAAATAAGGTCAGTAATAAACTAAGAGAGTTTAGTGCCAGGGTAACCACTACCTCCACCACAGCTCTGCCAGAGTTTATACTAATGATAATTATAGTTGAAGTTTTTTAAGAATCAAAGGGGGAGAGTTACTGTGTTTTTGTAAACCCTCTTTCCCTGTCACAAATCTACTACAGGCACCTTTTGAGCTTATAATGGGATTACTGCATTAGAGGAGATTTCCCATCAAAGCACAAAATATTAGGTGGCAGTTACTGTAATTACTGACTGCGTGCACTATAACACTCAAGAAAAACTGGTTATATTTTCAACATGGCTACATTAGTTATGGCTCAGAGAAGACATCAATGGCCACAGAGACGTGCATAATAATTTACTTTTGATGACAAAAGACACATTTTTACTGGCCAAGTTATTATTATTAACTAATTGGAAGAAGTAGAAAAATGATGTCAAAAATAGTCATGGAATCTTTGCACTGCAAATGCTTTTGCTTTCTGTCGTCAGATTCTTTTCAGCGTACTGTGGACTCTGTTGCTGGAACATTAACCAGCCTTACCTAATGCACTAGCTGGGTTTTTGAAGTAACTTTTGCAACAAGTTCAGGATCATGTACAGTGTCTGAATAGCTAAGAAAGGGGGAATGAAATTAAACATGAACTTTACATTTTAGTTTCCAAATGCATTCCAAATGTGTGATAGACTCAATTCACATTTGGTTAACTCTACTAACCAAAAATGACCATGTGTTCAAACATAGCAAGTGCTCCCCGGTAACATTCAGGATATGTAAGATTCTAAAGTCCTAATTACAAATATTAAAGTAATATAACACAGGTTTGCCAGTTTGTTTGGTGACCGGAGTCATATGCAAAACAGGGATGTTTTTCTTGCTGCACCAGCCATATGTTAATCAGGCAAGGTGCACCCATGTTTATTTGCATGCACGTTTTTAAGCCGATCGCCTGCTAAATTACCACACCTGCTAGCATGAATGCTGGCTAAAAAGTAAGTGCAAATGTTGCATTGCCTACACAATATTATACTTGCTCAATGCATTCCTGAGAGAATTTCTCTAGATTCACCGATGTACACTGAATCTCTAATTCACTTTTACTAGCCAGAGTGACTTTGCTATAATGGTTTCCCTAAGATATGGATTAAGCTGTGCCTTAATGTTTAAAAGCCTTACCAGCTTAAGGTGTCTCATGCAGCATGCAGCAAGCAGGTGAGGAATTAGCTGGAAGAAAGCATGGATTTAACATGCAGAAAATTGACCACACAAGATGAAGAGAGCACAACAATATTCCATCATACATGCCATGCCCTGCTTGGTTACTGAGGAGAACTGTGCATTTCTAAAACTGTCACACACATCCTGCAGAATAAACAGTGTTTCCTCAGTAACATGTGAATATGAAATGAATTGAAATGCATAAGAATAGTGGGCAGCCTTTGAGGGAACCTGTGGATTCGCTCAAGGAGCGAAAAAAAAAGCCAATGAGAAAAATGAGAAAGGAAAAAAATGTAAACCTTCTCAGTGCAAGTGTCTTCCTCCTTTATAACGGTCTGGTGAGGTGGCTAAATCAGCTTGAATACACAACCATGAGTGATTACCAACATGTTAGGAGCAGTGGTCACTTTGACTGGAGTTTATGTTTCTATCAATCATTCTTATTAGGGGAGTGGCTTAACAAATATATCTAGTCAGAGTCCATGCAATAACAAGAATACTGGAGGTCATGTGTACACTATAATGGTGTGATTTAAAGGAAAACTCCACCCTGAAGGACATTAAATATGTCTGTACTAAAATATCTGTGACATGCTTAATGATTCGGGTGCAACTTATTCGGTTGATGCTGTAGTTTGTTATTCCCATGAGAAATTAGTAGTTGGGTGGCACACTGACATCACTGGAGGACACTGCTAATGCAGTTACAATGGTGTTCATTCATAAAAATATTTCAATGATCCCAAACATAAGGATAATGGTCAGCTTCCTGGTTAGCTACTAAAAACAAATTTCTTTTCTCGATGTCATATTAACGAGACAAACACAAAGTAGTCACCAAACATTGGACTCATAGGTCCAGAATGCAATGCAGCTATATAACACAGCTGCTCTGAATTATGGCAGAGACTCAGCTGTGCTTGTTAGTGGTGGGAGAGATGAGCAAGCCATACTGCCTACAGGACTAAAGCATTGTTGCACATTACATTTTGGGTAGAGATGAAGCGAGGGCTAATTCCTACTGGTGCCACTTTGAACAGATTGTCAAAGTGCATTGTAGGTAATGTAGGAAAACATTAACCAAAGTGAAAATAGACCAGCTGGTTGATGAAAGAAATTTAAAACAAGTAAACTCAGAATTGAATTTTAAAATACATCTTTTGCACTACTGAAGATCACATTGATTATAAATATTGATTTTAATTATAAACATTGATTATAAATGCAATATTGTTAAGTCAGTCAGGGTGCATTTTTCTTTTAAATCTTTAGTATACATAGTCCTATGAACAGTGCTAACAAAAAAGCAACTAAGCAGTCAATAAAAGAATTACTTAAAATATTGTTAATTCTTAAATATGAAAATTCGTAGTTATTCTAAATTATGCAATAGTATAATAAGCATGGACGCACAGGAAACTCTAAGGTAGTACAATCAATATTTCTGTGTGTATTTAATTATATCTGAAATTAGCTAATATTGTTAACAGCTCAGGTTTATGATAATTAAGTAAAAATATTTCCTCCACAATCTGAATTAAAAGTAGCCAAGGGTAAAATGTGACTAATCACACATTTAACAGGCAATCAGGACAATAAAAAGCACTACATTTACAATGTAAGATGTTTTTACATACACCAACTCACATCCACTGAAAAATATGGGTTTGTATCTTTATAATGGCTCCACTCTCCAATTTTTCCATTAGACAATGAGAGTTACCCAAATCATTAAGAGAACACAAGGATAATCAGCTGTTCTAAGGTCATTAGGTCGATGTTTTAAGTGAAAAATTATAATGTTAAAGATGGATAGAGGTCGATACTTACTTTTTCCTCTCTTTGTCCCTCTTAAGTGTGGTGGAGCTTCCTGCTTGCTGGGCCTGGGACTGCAGGAGTTCAGCTGCCGTTTTCTTCTGCTTGAAGATGTTCAGCTCATCATCAAGGGCCTTCTTTTTATCTTCTAGCTTCTTCTTCTCATCCTGGTGCAGCTTCTTCAGACGGTCAAACTTTTCATGCAGCTAAATATGAGGACCACATGGCCAATGGTCAAATCACTTCCTTAGTGAGTTGAAGGAATGACATGGCACCATTTCATTATACCTTTCAATTACCTTCATTGAATTAGTTAATTCACTGACGCAATTTTGTTTCTACCAATTTCAAGACCTACATATCGGATGAGTAGACACAAAATACTTGAAGGCACTTAAAAGGTGTGGGAATAATAGTCCATTTTTGATGTAATCTTTTAAAAATGGCTTGTCTAAATGTCCTGTATAGAAACTATCTGAACATGTCTGTGCTGACTGGCAGGGGGAAGGGCTGTCAATCATTCCAGATTCACGTCAATTGGCTCATCTGCCGTTTTTATAATGAAAAAAGAAGACTGCTTTTTCTGAGTATTTTTGAGTAATAACATTCTAGTGTACTCCAGTGTAAAGATACGACACTCCTATGCACAATATGCAAAAGTTCTGGTACAGTTTTCTAAATATTTCGTTTTTGGAATATTCCATCTCACCCCTCACCCATGCTCTTTGCAATTCCTTTTCACTTTGAATACCCCTGCTCTAGGTATATTTTGTACAAGTGAGTTAAAAGTAAGCAAACCTCTTTCTCTGCCTCCTTCAGCTCAGCCTCTTTCTCCTTCACTCTTTGAACAAACATCTGCCTCATCTCCTCTTCCTTCTTCTGCAGCTCACCCATGAACTCATTTCTCTTGGCCTCATAAGTCTCCTGCAGACTGTAAGGAAAGTGAATGTAGTCATGATTTACAACACAATTCATAATTATCATTTTCTATTCCAAGATAACCAACATAATAGAAAACTTTGGTGTAACCTTATCTCTCCTCACCTGAAAGGTTTGCTGTCAGGATCTGTGTCTTTAAAGCCCATCTCCTCCAGTTTGCAGCGGCGGTAGAGTTCATAGTGGCGTGTGTGGGTCTGCTCTCTCAGATCCTCCATGTTCACTCGGATCAGCATCTCTCTCAGCTTCACAAAGTCACAGTGGTTCTCGTTTTCCACTGAAAAGTGAATTCTTTATGAACTGCAGGGAAACGAAGCCTTGCCACCTGATTATTCCAATTGTCATTTGAACATCATCCGTTTAAAAAAAACCCTTTTCATGAACTACTGAATTTTATTTAACAGGTGTCGAACTCAACACACACCCACTGTCCTGTTTCATTTTGCCCTCATGAACTTGCAAAAAATATCTAACAACAGTTTAACAACAGCTAATTATTAGGTAATAGTATGTACAGTTAATTTGTTTAATCTTTCTTTTTAATGGAAAACATTCTATTCTACTTTCAGAGCCTAGGTTACTAGTCTTAATTGATAAAAATGGATAATAATGGATTAAAATACAACCCCAAATCAGAAGAAGTTGGGAGACTGTATGCTGAAATTGAAATTAAAACTGAAAACAATTATTTTGTTTTTGATTATTTACTGATTTGTAAATAATCTTTGACCTGCATTGCACTCAAAACAATACAACAGCACAT
>JAOTRR010000038.1:21580391-21590643 GCA_028570945.1 Gogo arcuatus
TAAAGGTACATGTGACAAATGAAGGCTTAAAATTCCTAAAAAAAAAAAAAAAATTAAATGCCTGGAGAGGTGAAATAATGGTTAATGTTAAAACAATGGTGAGAAAGCATATTGTTAATCTATAGAGATACTGTATATACCTTTCTTGTAGGCATAGGTAGGGTCCATTATTTTTGAACACTGAAAACATTATTTTTGAAAACCTTCATTTTCCACCATAGACAATGGTTGTATGTCTTTCACAATCATATTCAGCAATGGTTCATCCTGTTTCTGTTTTCCGGTAGCTAAAGCAGAATGATATGATAAGTGCATGTCAATATGTAGGCTATTTTATTGTATTTACTCCATCAAAGCAGAAATGCATGCATTCATGGAAATTAAAGTATGGTTTTGTAATAATAGTCTACCACGGCTGGGTCCTGCACATTCCTCCTTGGCTGCATGGAAGGAACAATAATGCCTCTACATGGAGGTGTTGTTATTATAACCAAGTTCCTTGGCACACAACAAGCACTTCACCTTGGAAATAAATAGTATACTGTGAAAAGTGAACTGATGTAAATGAAGTCATAAAAGGCGTGTATCCCAACATGTGTCAGCAAAGGTATAATAACACACCAACATGTTACAGTATTTTGAAGTTACATTGTATCTTATTATATGATACCAGGGAAAAATGTTGCCATATGGGCGACTATCTTTCATTTTGTTGCTGGTGGCTCCATCTTGGAAGGTCACATCAATTATCCAGAATGCACAATTGAAATACAATTTTAACAATGACAATAAACATAAAAACACAAGTACTTACTTCACCTGTGAAAAAGAAGACAAATTATATTATAATGTTTTTGTAACTATATAAAACACATTACACCAAAAATCCTTTTTTCCCTTCAGTTTTATTGCATTTCAGTTGCATTTAAATCCAGTGTTGTAGTCTTTAAAAGAAGCTGTAATTCTGCAAAAAGTATCCATTCGTACTTTCTGGACGCACTGAAGCACCAGTTCCTGGCGTGGTCTTTCGAAATGCAACACGCGATTCACGTGGCTTCACTTCTGTCGATAAGTAATCGACACTTTAAACGAATCAATTGCATATCATCCGGGAAACGAAGCTTCATTTGTCATAGATCACGTGATTATAAGAGAACTATAAACGCCTCAAATTGGAGATTCATTTGGAACTGTCCTTCCTATCCGCTTCAGAACCTCGATTCAAGTGTCCCATCACTAGTAAATACCACAATAGAAAAAAAACAACTAAACAGTAGGTCACATTTTATGTAGGTAACATATTAATTTAAAGTAATTTGAACACAGTACACTAGGTTAAAATCTTAGCATCTCGGTAGTAGGCCTAAGTAGCATTTTATATTTACTAGTCTACGTTATCCTCCTGTTTATTAAGATGTTTCAAAAAACACAATTTAAAGCACATAAAATTAATCATTGTATCTTTTAACCATAGATGTGGGATATTTCATGCATCAATTCATGCATCCATTATATGCCTTCACTTTGCCTCACTCCACTTGTTGCATTTTAAGACCCAATTAACCTGAACCCATGCTGTCCCAAATGACCATACCATGTTTTGTAATTTGGAACACACTGAAAATTATTCAAATACAAAAATCTGTACATGATGTGAACTAACTTTATGCTTTTTTCGTTACATTAGCATATCTTATGTATATATGCATCATAAATATGTGGAATAAGTTATAACAATTTTATAACCTTACGGGAAAAAACAAAGTCTGTCATTTTTCCTGTCTCAAGATTTTTAGGGTCAACTTCATGTTTGATGAAGTTAGATGATATCACATATATTAAGTCATGTTATTCCTATCAAGTACTTCCACAACAAGGACTTAGTAACAAAACTTTTGACTTTCACTTATCAGGCCAGACAATGAATGGTACTAAGGATAACTGTCTTGTGTTACTTTTGAATATTACAACATAGTTTGCACTGATGGTCATCATAGCCTTGAAATTTTTTATTTTGAGTCAGCATTTTTTTTCAACCGTCAGAAGGCAATGTCAGGAAACCTTTTGACAGAACTGCTATCTGGGATGGTTTTGAAGTTACAGTGGGTTGCTTTTGGCAGATTTGGCAACCCCATTACTGACGAACCACAGTCATAAGTAGTGACTTAGTCAGTGGTGAGGCATTCAAAATACATGGAAATACCAGGTGTGAATTATTAAATACCAAATTGCAAACTATACACATAAAGAGAAAAACAAACAGGAGCTTTTTAGGGGGAAAAAAACCTTACAATAACCTAGTTGAATAAGTGTGTATACCCCCAAACTAATACTTTCTTGAACCACCTTTCGATGTTATTACATCACTCAATCTTTTTGGGTACGAGTCCACCAGCATGGCACATGTTGAAGTGGCAATATTTTCCCACTCTTTCTTGCAAAAACATTCTAGATCCATCACATTGTGAGGGCATCTCCTGTACACAGCCTGCCTCAGGTCACCCCACAGAGTTTTAGTTGGATTCAGGTCTGCGCTCTGGCTAGACCATTCAAAAACATTGATCTTCTTTTGGTTAAGCCATTCCTTTGTTGATTTGGATGTATGCTTTGGGTCATTGTCGTGCTGAAAGGTGAAATCCCTTTTCATCTTCAGCTTACTAGCAGATGTCTGAATGTTTTGCACTAAAATCAATAGGTATTTTTAGCTGTTCATGATTCCCTCCGCCTTGATAAAACCTCCAGTTCTGGCTGAAGAAAAGCAGCCTTAAAGCATGATGCCACCACCACCATGCTTCAACATGGTTATGGAGTTCTTTGGGTAATGTGCTTTTTTTTTTGCACAAAACAAATGTTTTGGAATTATGGAATTATTGTACCTTTTAGAATTGGTCTCATCAGACCATAACATGTTTTGCCACATGGTTTAGCGCATGATTTAGTTTTGATTTATGATTTTGATTTAGTTGGGCTTGGATGTTTTTTGTGAGAAAGGGCTTCCATCTCACCACACAGCCCAGGCATGTGAAGAATACAAGAGATTGTTGTCACGTGCAGAGAGTAATCAGTTCTCTATATACAAGCATTTAATTGTCCTCAGAATTATTTGAAAAACAAAATCTAAAAAAGTGCTTAATTGATAAGTATTGATAAGTATTCACCCCCTCAGTGTGACGTATCTGCAGCAATTACAAATATTTAGAATCTCAGATGTGTCGCTAAGTGAGTCTTGCACATTTTTTGATTTTGCAATCTTCTTCCATTCCTTAACGCAAATTTTCTCTAACTCTGCCAAATTAGATGGAGAAAGTAGATGGACAACGATGTTCAGGTCATGCCACAGATTTTTAGTTGGATTCAAGTCTGGGCTTTGAATCAGCCATTCCAAAACACAAACCTTGTTTTGTTTATGTGTTTTATTTTTACCCAGCCATTCCTTTGTAGTTTCTGCCCTGTGCTTTGGCTCATTGTCCTGTTGTATAGTTCCTCCTGCTGAAAAGCAACCCTAAAACTTGATGCTACCACAATTACTACATGAAGACCTTCTGGAGGCACTACAGTATAGCCGCAGTGTTTTAATCCTAGCTCGTTAGACTGTATGGGGTGGTTTTGGGTTGCCTTTTACGCACAGACCTGGCAACCCTTATCGAAAACAAAAGCACGCGGGTGGTTGCGTCAAGAGGGTGTCATGCTATGAGCTTGAAAAAAAATATTAGAATGAGGTACATTCAAGGTAAATTGTACTGGTGAAATAGCTTTCAGTGCAGCTGATGCGAATATTTGGTCACGTGGCTTAACGGCTAGTATTTGGCTGCAAAGTCACATTAAGTTAGATACAAAATACGGGAGAAGTAACTTATCACATGCACTGGTTCCTTAAAGCGTTTATACCTATAACAAACACGGGAGAGATGTGTACATCATCACTGACCATCATTATTCCCTCCATGCAGGTTGATTTAGTAGGAATATGTCAGCGCCCGCTGTTTTGCGACTCCTGTTGGTTATACAGAGAGTCGCAGCCTTCCTTCAGCTCCGACAACAGACTTTTTGTTGTCTGCTGCCACAAACCGGCATTGTTTTTTTTTTTTTTGGTTATATCAAAAACAGAAGCTTGAATACAACCGCTTCGCACTGCAGGTACACATTTAAGCATCGTTAAAGACAGATATTTTATAAACCTGTGATGTTTTCTTCCAATAATAAATGTGACAGCTAAGTGGACCTAGCTAGCTTGGCATTTCACACCCTGTTAGCTAGGTTAGCTATGCTAGCGTCGTAGGCCGCAACCTGGCGCCGAACAAGGAGAGATGAATTGAGCATTCAGGAACTAGCTAACCAATTCATTTTTGTTTTTATTCCTTTCAGCATTGTCGGTTGGAATTTATACTTACGCGGACATATTTGTAATAAGCCTAGAAAAATATCCGCTTATTAATGCTGCACTTCCTGAATGCGTAGCGACTGGACTTGAAACTTGTATGTAGTTTATTACTTCTGTGCCTTTTTGTTGCTTTCTGCTCGGTTTAGCTTGTTAGCTACAAGGTCTTCATTAGCGGTGTTTAGGCACAGCGGGTGTCCGTTAATACAAGTAGAATAATAAAACTGTTTTTCAGAGTTCACATTAGCATATTCTTTCTTTCTTTCTTTCTTTCAAAAATATTCTGTAGTCCACTAATGGTATCATCTGCGTCTATGATTAAAAACACTGTTTATACTGGCTACAAAAACCCGTCATATACAGATCACCAGCTACAGATTTTAAACTTCATGTTGTGTAAATAATATAATAATTTATATTATCAATTATTTTTTTGTATTATCTGTAATAGATAATTTGTTTAGGGAAGATTGACTTCACTGTGCTCACCAGGCTTCCTCCACTCTCTGCACAGGGATGTCGAAATTAAAGCTGATATCTGTAACTGACACACAGTTTCCTGTGTCATTGCTGGAGGCTATCAGTGAGCAGCGAAACAACGGATTATTCTGTGATGTGACCATAATTGTACAGGACCGCAAATTCAGGGCACACAAGACAATGCTATCAGCATCTAGCACTTACTTTCGGCAGCTTTTTTCAGTCGCAGGACAAGTGATTGAGCTAAATTTTATCAAGGCAGATATATTTGAAGAAGTTCTGAATTACATATACACCTCAAAAATCCACCGAATTCGGTCTGACAAGCTTGAAGATCTTATCAGTGCAGGCCAGATCTTAGGAGTCAAGTTCATTGCCAATCTCGCGACCCCACTTTCACAAGTCAAGGGGCTGCCTGGCTTGTCAAAAGAAGGAGAAGCCAGCACTGTTAATGCCACTGAGAAAAATGAAATCGGAGCAGAGAGTATGCCAATCATCACCGAATCATTCTCTTTATCTGCCGAGGAATTCAAAATGGTAAGTGGCAGTATTGACAGAGATGATCCAGACAACGATGATGTTCTTTTTGTATCAGAGGTGGAAGCACCGAAAGCTCAGAAGACGAATCAATCTCAGGTTATAGATTTGGATGTGGAGGAAGGACCAGAGCCTAAAAGACAAAAAGGAACAAATGAGGAAGAGCCGAGTCCTAAAAAGGGAAAACCCCAAAATGAGGAGAGCATGCTCCCTTCAGTAGGCGAAGTGCCAAAGAAATTCCAGGACAACACACAACCCCATGCAATCCCTGCAGCTGTCACTATGTCCCCAGACTCCAGCGATGTTATGATCTCTGATGCAAGATCTTCCACACAGAGTGCACCCTCTACTCCAGCTCATGTGAATAGTCTTACCCCTGACTCTCTAAATACCACTCTGGAACCAAGTGAAGTGCTTGGAGTTCAGAAGAAGAAGGTTTTGTTGGAGCAGTCACCAGATCGGCCAGGCAAAATTAGACTGTCAGATGTGAGGCCAACCTTCAGCACTAATAATGGAACTGGGCTAGATGCTGCTTTAATTAAGAAGACAATTACATTAGATAAAGCCTCAGAAATCGATTCGCTGTCGTCGGGATGTAAGGTTTATGCCAACATAGGGGAGAACACTTATGACATTGTTCCTGTGAAAGAGTACTCGGGTGAAGGAGAAGCTCGACCTGCCCCTGGACGAAAATCACAGACCTCAGTGCATGGTGCAAGCAATCTGACCACCGGCCCGCCTCGAGGTAAGAAAAAAGGTAAAGCGGAGCAAGAGGACCATTATGAACTTGTTATGGATGGAAAGACCTTTTACGTGTGTGTTGTGTGCAAGCGTCCCTATGTGTGCCTGACCAGCCTTAGGCGGCACTTTAACACACACTCATGGGAGAGGAAGTACCCGTGTCGTTACTGCGACAAAGTATTTGCTCTGGCTGAATACAGAACCAAACATGAGATCACTCACACAGGTGAGAGAAGGTATCAATGTTTACTGTGTAATGAAATGTTCCTCAACTACCAGTTGTTGTCTTCACACTGCAAGCAAATGCACAATCAAGACCCCTCAGGCAGGAAGGAGAAGGACGACACGGACAATAACTTGTACCGCCTACTTCCATGTAAAACGCTGCAGTTCAAGCCATACTCTTTTGTCTCGGGCGAGACTGGGGGAATTCCTATCATAAATGAAGATGGGCTTGTGCAGCACGTTAACCCTGGCAGGTCACACTTCACAAACCAGGAACTCCCGTCCAGCCAGAGCAAAATGTTGACCTGGGATGATATCTTCGTCGAGCCTGATGCACACACCCGACCAGGGGCTCATGCACGACCTGGACCCCCTCCTCGACCCGCAAACCAAATGAATGTAGAGAACACGACAGAGTTTGAATTTGTCATACCAGAAACATACTGAACTGGCATGTTCACAATTCTGAGTGCTATGGTGCCTTTTAATGTTCCAGATGTCAGAGAAATATGTTCTTGACTTCAGTCAATTGGAAAAGTTCGTAAGTTAATTGAACACACATGTTTGTCATTCAAGATGGGGTTCAGGGGTTTTGTCAGAATCATGTGTTTTTGAAATTGTTCAGTAGCTCTTAATTACATTTGTCTAATGCTTTAAATCTTGGCAGTACTTCTTTATAACATTTCTTTTAACTCTTACGGTACAGTGTGGGCTTGATGAAAACAAACAAAACAAACAGTAGTTTCAAGACAATGGTAAGTGAGGGATGCTATTTTCTTTCCTACATTAATTGGACTGTAGATATTACTTTATAAACCTTGTGAATCAGCCATGTGTTCTGCATTATGTCAGAAGTAATTTATGTCAAGGAAACAATCAAAGCAGTTCATATTGTACCTTTAATCTGTGAAAAGTGTTGAATTGCTAGGACAAAATGAGTGGTATCAGTGGGGAAATGGTATGAGTTCGGGGAATGAATACAGATGTTCACTTTAGTTCTGTTTGAGTTATGGCATAGTTAGCATTGTGAGTTTCATTTTACACAATAATGTTCAACAGTTTTGCAGTATTGCTAGCTTGGAGGAACTTTGATCATGTTTAGATTGAGTGAGTAACTTAATGATGAGTCTGAGAGCACACCATTTATACAAAGTCTACAAATGGCAGTGTATAATGCAAGCACAGAAAACAATACAAATGTGCAGAAAAATTAATTGTTATAATTCAATACTGGAGATATTAAAACATTCTATGGACAGTGTTGTTTTAGTGTTTTGGGTCTTTCGTAATGATCATCTCAACAGATTATAAAACATTAATGTTCCATTACAGAGACCATTCATTTTATATGATTCTCTTGGTTTTCTTGTCTAGCATAAAGAAGCAACATTTTGTATTTATGATTTAAGTGCAAAGGAGGAAGGAAGACATTTGTGAATGTTAGTACATTAATATGTCCATTGCACTTGTAAAATTTGTACATTTTTATTTATATGCTGGCCATATAAGGCTGTGGTCATTTCCAAGAGTGTAATCATGAATTATTGTGAATTAATGAAGTAAAATGGGTGAGCCTCTACTCAGCAGACCATTATCTAAGTGTAAGTGAAGGAGTAATAGATAAGTTTCTGCTGTTTTTTCCCCATGTGCTTTTCTATATTTCCTTCTTACATATACATGTATGTATTCCATTGTATTCTAGTTAGTAGGTAATGGTTTGGATATTAGGATGATCATGTGACTCAATATTGCCACAGTCAGAAAGTGAGTGCTCTAACATTTGTTAATGTTGCATATTAACAAATATTTGTACTACTAAAGACCATTTTAATTGTTTCTATTTTGTTCAACTATATTTATTAGGTCTTAGTGCTGTACAATGTGAAATAAAACTTGAGTACTTAGTTCTCATTGCTGTCAATTACGTGAACATTTTTCTTCAGCATTCATGCTTCATGGTGCATCGCTTTGAATTTCTGATCTACGTTTTATAATATAGCAAGTCTGATAGTTGAGTATACAGAAGGTGGTTGTCTACATTGTCAGGTCTGTTTTTGTTTGAAACCAAATCCAACCCTGCAGTACAAAGGTAATATTTATACACAAAATATATTTTACACAGAAAGGACTGTATGTGATTCCTGCACTTTTTTCCTGTCATTTACAGATTTGTACATTTGCTTAAAATAAAACAAAAACATCAAGTACATCTAAATCTATAGACTCATTACTAATCACAGTGCATAGACACCTTTTAAGATATGATTAAATGTATTCTAAGAGAAGGCAGTATGAACTGTTCCTGTACTTCAAACATCTAATACTAGGTCATACATAAACAGCTTAAGAGTACAGATTATGTATAGTTTATTTTGTCACTGCAGTAACAAACATTTTTTTTTTAAATTAGTAGGTTTTAATGGCCTGCCATGAAATCTGCACCTAATATTTATACTTAATGTTCTGAAATATTTCATGTTGTCACCTTTCTATGAGTGATGCAATTCAATATTTACAAACCTGAGACAGTAGTCAGAGGTGATGTAAGGATCGATCTGCATGTTACAGTTACAAGTTGTTTCCTCTGTGTAGTCATTAATAGGATTATTCACAAATTACGAAAAGAATATTTACGCTGCAGGTGATTAAACATGACTGTTTGCACAATTCATATTATTTGTACCTGGGTGAAGTACTAATTATAAAAATGACCATGTTTTTCATGTTGCATCCTGCTTAGACAGAATATTATAAGTATGCTTTGGGTTCCACAAGCTTATTTCTAGCTGCCCAAAGTGACATGGAAAGATGATGTAGCTTGATGTTTTACAACTGTATTCAGGTACAATAAAGTGCAAATGAACAAAACAATACTTACTTACTTACATACTTACATACATACATACAAGACTCCTCATTCCTCTTTGGCTGAGGTGAGACAAAAACAAATAGCACATTCTCTGCCACTTTGGAAACATTAACTAAATACAGCGAGGGAGACGCATGGTGGCAGAGTCACTGTGTCCAAACAGCTCACAGACAAGACTCATGACAGGAGCAGAATGACACTTTTAAGGCATATTTGTGAACAGTCTTGATGTTAGTTATAGCATGGCGTCGTGAGACTGCCTAGTGTACCTCAAGTGGACAACTGCAGAAATCTCACTGCGTAGATCTACTCTGTAGAGATGAACATCCTGGTTCTGTACTGCAACTACGATCTGCTTCCATTCAGCAGACATCACATCATAGCAGGACTGCCTGTGCAGTGACCCTCCACAGTAGCAGTAGATGTTTTTATGGTATGTATGCCCATTTACCCCTCAACCCCTAGGGCATAGGTTAGTGTTACCATGATTCTTTGTAGTGACCCTTAAGGACTGTATGGTGGTGGTTTATCATCAGGTGGGTAATAAGGAGGAGAATAGCGTGGAGGGATCATTGTGGGCCACATGTGACTGGCTCCAGACTGTGAGTCATCAGAAAGGCCAGAAGAGTCAGGGAACATATTGGAGACCTGAAATAACAAAGATGATTAGTGCACTTTCTTCATTTTATTTGTTGGTATACAGTACTTTTAGCACAGAAAAGCATTGAAGAACAGTGTTGCTGTGGAATGTAAATACTAATATGGGTAACACTAGTTATTCCCCAATGATGGATTCAATGGAGACTAAAAGATCTAATGGAAATTATGTTGGCTGCTCTATCTGTATTGTATGAATCTACAAAACCTCTATATTGCTTTATGGTCCTGAATGTACAATATTTCTAGCAGATGCATACAGATGAGAGGACAATAAAATTGACTTGAAGTATTATTTACAATAGTCTCACTAAAACAAGACTAGGTATGCCTAGCTTAGCTGGAATTGTGGCACATTTATTTAT
>JAOTRR010000038.1:21606356-21623503 GCA_028570945.1 Gogo arcuatus
GTCAGTTAAATAAAGGTTCACGTGAATTAACAAATCACAGATTTTTGTTTTTATTACATATTGGAAAATATCCCAACTTTTCTGGAAATGGGGTTAGTAAAAGCAAGCAGTAAGAACTACACTCATATGCCAATACTTAGGTTATTATGAGAGATAAATTTATAAGGTTATAAAGTGAAGAATGAACTTACATCCAAATCAAAGGCTGTTACACTGGAGTAGTATTCACATCGACCAGCATAAACAGGTTGGAGGTCCTGTGGGATGACATTACACCCAAAAAGGCACATAATAATGGGAAAATATTGTATACAACCCAAAAGTTCTTTTTTGCAATATCAGACATAGAAGAACTCACTATGTGTCTTGCAGCAAAAACGCCGTCCACTATAGCACAACAGAACGAAGCCACCACACCAAAGCTGATGAAGACGATGGAAGCTACTAGCTGCAACACAGACAGAAATTTACTGTGTAGAGTCTCACCATCTACTCTTATGATTTGTTAATTTTTATAGTCACTCTGCCCAAATACTCTTGTTTTATATCTAGCTATGATGCATTTCAGTGTTGTTACAGAGCAATATCATAGTGTAAGTCAACATTCTCTCTGAACAGAGGATGATCGTTGTTACATCAGACTACTGTTTCTTTTGCACAGATGTATCAATTACCCTGGCTTCTGTGTATTTCAATATAACTAATAAAGACTGTGGTGGCATTAGTTGTATCTTCTACCTCGCAGTCATGCGTCATAAAGTGTGAAGCCCTTTGTAGAGGATATGATTAGAGTAATTTTGTTCCCTTCTCTGGTGCCCCCTAGTTGGCTCTGTGCCCAGCTCCCCTTGAATGAGTTCTCCTCTCCTTCCACAGACTCAGAAACAGGGAGGATTCAATTTCACGTCATCCCATTCTTCCTGCAGTCCACGCAGCTCTGCTGAAGGGAGGGACCTGAACACTCCCAGTGACATACTACATTCTACAACTGACAGCTCCATGGAGCCAGACTAGGCACAAACATTGCATTGAAAAGCACTGCATGACAATTCTACAAACTACATTTTACAAAAATGTGAATGTAATTTTAGTGATCTGCTTATCCCCTTTAGCAGCTCCAACTTCTCAGAAACAATCCTATTTATGCAGTCATGTCCGTGCATTGCATTGTGTCCATTTTGACACTTGCTCCTGCAGTTCATGATGTCAATTTCATATTTCTTCTGCTCTGCGTTTTTTTCCCCTCATACATTCCTGCCTGGACTCTCATCCTGCTCCTCTTACACAGAGCTATTTCTGGTTGCATCTCACCAAAGTCCCTGGAACATATTCTAATGTTCAAACTACTGAACTGAACTGTTCTTCTGTTGTAACAGCACAAGTAAAAACATGAACACGTTGTTCAAAAACCTGTATGTTTCTCTGCCCCATAATGGAGGAAATGTGGATTTTCTCATAAAGGAATAATGCTGTGTCATTGTCATGGTGCAATTAAAATTTGTATGATGCAGAGCAAAAACAAACAACAAACAAACAAACAAATAAATAAAAGAGAGAAATTGATATGAAGAATGAATGTAATGGAAAACCTCTTACCATCTGCCTCTTATTCTCTATTAAATGAGCCCCAATCATTCCGAGAAAGGAGCCAAAACCAAGCTAAAAATAACAGGATAGATGCTGTTACTGGTTTTATCACTTGAGTCAGAGATGCATCAGCTTTATAAAATCTCACTCATTTGTATTTCACACAGTTTCTATTCACTTTTTTCAACTTTTGTTGTCCTCTCAGCTTTTCTAGAGGGTTTGAAATTACAAATTCAAGTACCATTACATTCCAGTCACAACTATTAAACGCTTAAGTAGCTCATTATTTACTAATCTGTACTTAAATAAGTGTGAAACTACTTCACCTCGTTAAATGTGTTATAGTCAGTTTATATAGATAGATTTCCTCTCTCTGAGATATGCACAACAGAAAACTACTGACTAATCCTTCTGAGTCAACATTAAATAATGATAACTAATTTATTCAATAATCCTCTTAGTCATCTAAGACAATTTTAAATACATATAAGCATGATTACATACAATGACTCCAGGATAGTAGCCTCCAACCGTGATGTTCTGTGTCCTTGTGGTGGCAGCCAAGCCAAAGACTAGAATAAGTATAGACACTACAAACAACATTGCAGTCACAGTGATGGACTTTCTCTTCCTCCTCTTGAACGACCCTATAAAGATGATAAGTAGGTCAATGACATGAAAATATTTGAGCTTATCTGAGTGCATATGCTGGTTAAGATTTTTCAGATTAGATCCCCCCCAAGAGCCTACAACCGAACTCAGTACAATCATTTATACACATGTGAAATGCTTTAGTGCGTTTTCATTGTCTCAAATACCACTATTGTCATCAGTCATACTGATAACTAAAAGCCATATTGATTCTGGAAGCCATTTTGGTTGCATGGTTATCAATTATAAATGACATAATGAATGATTACTTTTTATTTTATTGTTTACAAGGTAAAAAAAAAAATGTAAACAAAGCATCCAGAGCTTCAGACATGGTCTTTCCGGTTACTGACCTCAGGCTCGCGGATCTAGAGTTCAATGAATTTGAAAACACCTCGACTCTTTTTGGTTTGTAGCAGATCAAGTTGCTCTAAATGCAAAGTGTAGAGTTAAAACGCAGAGTGCAAGTAGGATTTCATTTGTCAGCAATTTAGCGACCATTACATCCACCGCCACACCTACAAGGTTAAAAATACCCTTAAATGATCACATCAACATAAGAAATAACACTAGTGAAGACCAATACAATATATTTACTCTATATACCGTTACTGTTAGGACTGTAAAGGTAAATTGTTAAGCTTGCATGGGAAAATCCTGTACCGTAAATCAAACAATGCACAATTCATAAGCGAAGACATCGGTAATATTAATATTAATATTAATTCATACACGCAAATGGTGTAGAGTACATTTCTTCGACTACTATATCCGGAAAAGGGGTTATTACCAAGCCGTCCAGCTAAACGACATTGACCTTGCACGTACCCATAGCATCGGACATAGGGATCCCAGCAGCTTGCGCATTCACTCCCGCTGGCATTTCTGGAGGACCTCTAGCATCAACTGCAGTTACGTTTTGAGACTAAAAATGAAACCACTTAGCGAGACGATTATTTTTTCACTCAGACGTAATGAATGAGAAGCCTTCGCTTGCCGCAGCATTCTCTGACAGCAAGCACGACGCCTGAGCTGTCACACTAGTCCGTTTAGCTGCTCCTAACTCACTGCAGCCGTGCTCGTGTTTTGATCTAAAAACGCAACATCTGCGCATGCGCTCTGTCCGCCCTCCACACGCGCGAGCTTTTCTCTGACAGAAATCTGGACCAATGCAATGCATTTAGCGTAGGGAATTATTTTCCCACAGAATAGCTCCTGGTTTCACTTTCTATAAAGAGTTTGCTCAATAAGAAACAATACATCAAAATCTTTTGCTCATAATCCAAGAAGCAGTTTCTGTTTGTTTATTCTTATCTAAAAATAACAGAAGATAAAGGTCACTGAAACATGACTATGTAATTTGTGATTTTAAAAAAAGGGGGAGGTTCCCAGACTTTTTGTAGTCAAGGACCTCTTTAACCATAAAAAGAAATCCATCAACTCCCTAAGCACAAATTATTTTTAATGAACATAATCCAACTATTCAATTAGACTGCACATTGTTTAAGCATTAAATTTGTACAATATTTTGCTTATATATGGCAGCCATGGACCTCTTTTAATTTTTAAACTTTTCACTCATACAAAACATTTTTATTAAAACTGTCACTGGATTAAGCTGAGTTATTGAATTTTGGATTAAAATCAAGTTCCCAGCTGAATATAGTGATATCTGTAAGAATGTATTTTAAAAGCAGAGCAGGTAATTTTGGAGAAACCAGCAAG
The DNA here is from genome assembly GCA_028570945.1 of Gogo arcuatus. NCBI lineage: Eukaryota > Metazoa > Chordata > Actinopteri > Siluriformes > Anchariidae > Gogo > Gogo arcuatus. Next base: position 21,610,317 of record JAOTRR010000038.1, read on the forward strand.
ACGAAGCTAGATTTTGAAAGTATCTAACTGAAAAATCCCACCCCTCCCTTCAGCCTTCCTTCCAAAGCCACTCCTCCAAAAGACATGAATGCGCACTGCCTGACTACTGCTGGTGGACGAGTCCACAAGAGAGAGCGTTGGGGGGAGGAATGTTGTCATATCCAACCACCTCATGTCTCATTCACATATAAGAAAACACCTAACATTGTCATAATGAATGTATACAACAAACATGGCTATTGTTAGAGCTCACAGCTGTCAACTAGCTCGCTAGCTTTAGCAATATGTCTGTAATATGTCTGCCTAGCCTTGTGGAAGACTCCTGCAAGTGCAATTAGTGCATGGGCAGAGTGTGTGCAGACAGGCCATCCAATCAATTCATTTGGATCGAATGAAATAATTGAACAGGATTTTACAGCCCTGCGACTGTCACATATGACAAATCTTTTTTTTTTTTTTTTCATTTGATTTATTCATTGCTGTCAGGATGTAATGAAAATTTCAAGAAATAGTACTATAACAAAATTGCTTCTAAAATAAGTGACCTACCCTGCCTTTAAAATAGGGAATAGGCGCAGTAGGTTTGTCCGGTTTGTAAACATTATTCAAGAGCGCCACACAGTGGCCAACTGTAGTATTGGCGAATCCAATGTGTCCCTGGAGGTCTGTGAAACATATTGTACCAGTCGCGATTATATAAAAACTACTCTGACTGTTGCATATGGAATTAAACACAGCAATGTAGAGTTGGACTTACTACCTTACTATCAGGAGCTTGAGCTTACTATCTATCTGTTTGCACTGACGCAAATGTGCTCTATTTGGAAATATATTCATACTTTAGAAATGTCTATAAATGTATTATAATTAAGAAACAAGAAGCCTAGTCAGACTACCAGTCTCCATCCACACCCGCTTGCAATCTACTGAATTAAGGCAATACATGCTCTACAGGTCTAGTTTAGCAAAGATAAGGTTTAAGTGTTGAGTCCATTCCTCATTTCGTGAAAGTTCCGTGTGTGTGCACAGTCCTACGTGCTCTTCATAAATAAAAACGCGAGAGACAAAAAAAGAAGAACTAATTTTCCATGACGACATTTCCATTCATGTTAAAAAGAAAAAAAAGAAAGAAAGAAAAAAAAAACCCCAACAGCGGGTTCACACAAGCTAACAGAGTTCAACGTGACCGGGATACAAATATTTAAACCGTTGTCAAGTAGCGCAATTTATTATAATCCACGGGGGCCACAACTTTTCTCAATCTAGAGAGGGAACATACTGAAGGCTTGTGTGTGTGCTGTGTGTCAGTGCATGACTGAGAAAAAAAGGGGACAAAAACATTTAGAGGTTCATTAAGGAAATTTTCCTGGCAAACGTAAATATCGAGCAGCTTTAAGAATATAGCGAGATGTTTTGGAGAGATTGTCAAAGCGCGCGTTTGGATGAGGACAGAACCGCGTGTTAAAGTCAGCGCGGCTTGTGGCTGTGTCTCATTTCAGACTGAGAGTGCACTGTGCGTGTGCGGAATACCATATAATAAAAAAAAAAGAGCGGCCCTCACTTCAGCCAAAAAGCTCTTCGGGGGATTAAAAAAAAAAAAAAGACTCCTCCACCTTTTATCCCACCCCCACTTTCTCTCTGCAGTCTCGAGCTCATTCACTAGGATGCTGGCCCTGTAGCAGGGAGCTTCTCCGCGCGCGCTCTCCGCCCTGAGAGGAAAACTCAATGAAATCTAAGAAAACCTTGAACGTTTAATCTGAACCAAATTATCCCGCCGTTCAGTGTCAATGCGCCGTTTCGGTTTCCAGCGTACAAGAACTAGGCCTACTTTTGGGTACCGTGAAGATTAATTTGTAACATTTGCTCTTTTTTTTCTTTTTCATTGTAAAAGGTGTAAACTTTGGGCTTTTTTTTTTTTGCCTTGGCTCAAACTTTCTTTTGGTGGACTTAAATATCCTTTAAGACTTTAAGTCGTGTTCACTTCCACTGTGAACGTTGTAAGCTTTTTTCCCCCTCCTCTCACTTCACTTCTTTGACTTGGGCCAATTTTTATTTCGGCGGGTTTGAACATCGCGTTAGTGGCTTTGAGCCGCTCGTGTATGTGATTGGTTTAACAAGTGCCTTTGTTCTCCAGCGAAGGGAGCATGGAAGCCGAGAACACTGCGGGCGGAGCTGAAGAGCTGCAGCTCGAACCTTCAGCACCAAAAGCGGTAAGCAAACAAACTCCACCAGCATGCTTCATCTTTGCCATGTTGGGTCATGAGCACTGATGGAAAAACGTTCATCCTTTATTTTTACGTCGGCACCGTGCCAGGGTCTGTCTGTCTACGACAGAAGGCAGTCGCATGCTTTTTAGATTTACTTTAAATTGGACCTCCCTACTCCTTTAATCAATCTGATAAGCATAGTTTATAGCACCAGCCACATTCATCATTTATAACTGCTCTAGCCTAGTTGTCATAGGTTGTACTTGATCAAGAAAGCAAAAGAGAAAAAGAAAGCCAAAGAATAAAGTTGCTCCATGGGGGTTCGAGGCTCCTTTGCAGTGTTCAGATGGAGGTCTCAGTGTGTGCTGTGACTCTGTTCTGAGAACGAAAGTGCTGAGAACATCTGGACAGAGAATGACCCTGCTCTCCTTTGCAGCTGGGGGAAGGGGGGGGGGGGACATTAACCCCCCATCCTCCCACCCCCAATGAGGTCCTTTTGGGTCAGCAGTGCTTCTCTTTTCTGTTATCAGTTGCATTCACAAGAATGTTGCACTGAGATCCTGAATGAAACTGTCACACTGTGAAAAGAATGTCCCGTTCACTTTGCATCATTAATTAACTGCCCTTTTCGCTCTTTCCCCAGTGATTTGCAAGGATTTCATTTCGTGCAGGTGCATGTAACAACATGATGATTGTAATATTGGATTGGATTTATATTTCTGGGGTTTGATTCTTGTGCTTAAGAAAACAATTCTGCCAAATGTAACTGAGCTGATTCATTTGTAAAATAAAAAAGTATGTATTTTACTTTGTACTTTTACTGTCACATTAGCGTGCCGGGTCGTTGCACAAACACTGCCATGGGCTGGCTGAAGCCTTGGAGGTTGAGCAAGAAGGGCTGGTGGAGCACCAGCCTCTGGAGCAGGACGACCTCAACTTTGAGAGATGGAAGCCCAAGCCAAAGCCCAAGAGGACACTGCATGAAAAGATAGATGACCTGAAAACATACCTGTGGAACCCTGAAACCAAGGAGTTTATGGGGCGATCAGGAAAGAGCTGGAGTGAGTAAAATGTAGAAGTGTGTATGAATGAGTGTGTGAATCTGTTTAATGACCCAAGTGGTAAAACAATGAGCACTTGTTTTCGTAAGTGTGTTTTGAGCTCACCTCCGGGTTAAGCCTGGGTTGGAAACAAAAAGTTTTAATTAGCAATGTTCTGTCTATGTCTAACAAGCAAAAGCAAGTCAGTGCACAGCTTATTATTTTTGCTCCTTATTTTTGCATTGGTTTTGGTCAGGATGAGACAAGAGGGGGCTTTGAACTATGCCTCTCTCATCCATGCCACTGCACACTCTGCTGGGAAAGCAAGTGCATATGTGTGTGCATGTCACTGTGTGGGTCTGAACTGTTTACATAGGTGCACAGATAGCTTGGAGAAAGCTGGACAAAAACAGACTGCCTGGGGAATGGTTCACGACGGGAGAGCAACTGTCGCAGTCCATTTGCTGGCCAGGAATCACATTCTTATTCTCAAAAACCCATCAAACTCTCAAAAAGAATACACTGTCACGTCCCTAGTGCAGCATAGCTTTGCACTGTACTTGTCTCCCAGGAACTTTGCCGCGCCTATGAATAAGCTTAAAGCTGACTTTTTTGGCAACTATCACTTCCTGTGGAGGTTTGCCGAGACAGTGACAGTAGACCAACAACACACCGAATCCCTGTTGGTTTGGTAGTCCAAATGACACAAAGTTCCCAGAGATAAAAAGAATAATAACAGGACTGCTCCTGTCTAGTGCCGATGTAGTCTAGTATCTTTTAAACCATAGTGACCTGACTTGGTTTCATTAGCAGAGTGTTTCAGGAGCAGATGAAATGAACTGGCCTGGCAAGCTGCATGAGCAGGGGAGGGGCCCCCTCAGTCTATGATGTGAATTTTGTGAAAAGAGAGTGTAGAAGAGTGTGTAGAGGCCTCACAATGCCAGAGTGGGGTGATCGGGCTCCTTGGAGCCGCTGGTGGCTCTGGACGGTGGCTAAAGAGCGTCACTCTGATGGCAACCGGAGGTTCACTATGTTCCTGAGTAAGAGGACAGCTGGGAGAATTCTCACTGAGCTTGAACAGAAACGCCATTGTGGCTCAGGGACACAAGCCTGGCTGCAGCTAGGCTCTGCAAAAATGCCTGTGCAGCAAAAGCCAATTTCATTTAGTCTTCATTTGATCCTGTTGAGACCCTTAATTGGAAATTAAAAATAAACACAATAGCTGCAGTCTGTTTCCATTCAAACCCATTTGCTCAGTGTGCAAATACAGCACAAGCTTCAGACATGCAAGCAGCATGAATGAAAAGAGTGCACAGTCAGGTAGAATGCTAATTTGGTTAATTCTGTGTCTTTACCTGATTCAGGTGATTGCATACACAAAAATAAACCACTATATAAATCCAACAAAGTTCTAGCCATTTTAATTAAATATGTATATGTAACTGTTAAAATTCCATCGTATTGACAACATGTTATTAATAAGTGTTTTCTCCTCTTCTTTGTTTCATCTTAGGCCTCATTCTTTTTTTCTACTCTGCATTGTACATTTTCCTGGCAGCCATGTTTGCCGGCTGTATGTGCTGTCTCATGTGGTCCATCAGTCCTTACACCCCGACCTACAATGACCGGGTGATGCCTCCAGGTATAAGTCTTATGCTTTTAAAATTCATGAAAATCACATCCATATGAACCCATTTATGACTTTAGATCAGGAGTTCTCAAATTTACAGCCAGGGACCCATTTGAGTGTAAAGAAATAGATGGACGCAAAACACTGTCAGTAACAAACAAACAAATATTCATAAAATAATTATTTTATTAGCATAATCCAAGTACATTCACCAAGTATGTAACATTATACAGTATTTCTTTTTTGGATCAGTTTTAGATTAGATTTTTATTCCTGAACTTTCTGTTCAAAGAACCCAAACCTGCTAACTATGTTAAAGCACAGATTTTCAACTTCATAAATTTTTTTACTAAAATGCATTAAATAGATATAATTATACTTACTTGAAAGTTATTGAACCTTAAGTTAGGATGTAAGAAGAAATACATTAGGTTGACATGCATAATTTTAATCCAACTGAAGTGACCAATCAAGTAAGCTAATATATCACTTTATTAAACTCAGAAGGGAAATTCATACTACAGGAACCTACAAATAAGACAAAAATAGACTTATAACAAAATAGTAAGCTAAATAACTAAATTATAACTTAGTAGTAGTTGATTGTGATCTTCACTACCATCACAGTATTGAAAGAAAAATTATTTTAAAACTATTGCCTTAGATAACCAGGCACACATCTCTGCTTTGTTGATAAATGTTTTGCTCTAAAGATGCACAGCATGTACATAATAATTTGATTTATTATTATAACAATTTATCAATTAATCAATTTATCACTCTCAGTTTATTATTAATATAGTTCATTTGATGTTGTAATAATAACAGTACATCGAGAAAGGCTATCAAAATGGTGTAAATTGTTGGCTAATGATCTCTGGTGTTGGTGCATCAATACTTTATTCTCTTTTGCGTGAAAAGCAAATCTTAGCAGCTACTCAAGTCTTTTATATTGTCATTTGGATAAAATATGCATGTTCTTGAAATTAAAATAATTTAATTAAATCTTTTTTTTTTTAACCAAACCGACAGGTATGATAATGTTGCCACATGTAGATGTTGTCCATGGATTTGAAATCACCTTTAATGCCTCTGATCGCAGCTCATGGAAGAAATATGCAAGAGCACTGGAGATTCAACTTAAACGTGAGTGTTGTCTAAAAGGTGCTTCTGGTGGAGTGCAGTCATTGCCTTGTCTTCTTTAAAGTATGCATATACAAATTTCCTTCCTTGTACGCTCTTCTTTATTGTGGCAATTTTGCTCAGCTTTAGAGAAACAGAGGAAGGGGAATCCCTTTTGTACGCTAAGCACAGGCACACTGGGCTGCTCGGGCCCCACTTTTGTACTGATCCTTTAGATTGAGAGGCCTGATGGGGTGTTTAGTCATTGTGTGGTTTATTTAATGCTTTTCTCTCTCTCTCTCTCTCTCTCTCTCTCTCTCTCTCTCTCTCGTTTCCTGTACTGCATGTCTCCAGCCTATGATGACACAGTTCAGAAAAGGCGTAACATTGAATGCAAACAGGGCACATACTTCATGCAGGACAACCTGGAGGAGAGTGCTGAGAGGAAAGCATGTCAGTTTAAGAGGTCTTCACTGGGACCATGCTCAGGCATGGAGCAAAAAGACTTTGGCTACGCTGATGGAAAGCCCTGCATCCTCCTCAAAATGAACCGAGTGAGTGTATAATTAAAAAAAGAAGAAACAAATTTTAACAACGAAAGGAAGTGAATGGAAGAATATGTAAGAAATAAGTGGACTGACTATAATTATTTCTTGTACCTTGAGCCATATCTTGTTCTTAAAAAAATAACTACTAAAAATGATTCACACAATGTGTGTATATACAAAATTATTCTAATGGGGTATTTGTACTGTGATTGGTTTACTAATTTGTAAATTGGATGATTGAATCTATTTAAAATGTGTCTGTTTTTTGCTTTTATTCATTATCTTGTAGATTCTTAGCTATCTACCAGGTCAAGGTACTCCAGTGAATGTGACATGTGCTGTTAAAGTGAGTAATATTAAGATTATAGCAAGCTGCATTTTTGGTGTGAATTTGTACATCTTAGGTCTTGAGCAGTCAAGTATGCACTGAGAGCATGCACTGATGTGTGTGCATATGGTCGTAATCTTTACCTTTCCTACTGTCTGTCTAGAAAGGGATGCCTGAGGAGCTCGGAGAAGTAGAATTCTATCCAAAAAATATTTTTGACTTGATGTATTACCCTTATTATGGGAAGCTCAGGCATGTAAGTAGACACACAACACTTAATTAACCTAGTTATTAAATGAATATTTATTTGTGAAATTTTGTGAAAAAAGGCATTTTCTGTCATTTAAATTTAAAGCAATCAGAATGTTCAGGAAAGATAACCTCATTATTACAAATATCATGATTTAATTTTATATGATTTTTAACCTCAATAAATTGTTGCATACAGGTAAACTACACTTCTCCTCTGGTGGCTGTTCGCTTTCCCAATCTCAAGCTTGACGCTCATCTGCATGTGCAATGTAAGCTAAATGGCAAGGGGATAATCAACGATTCACCAACCGACCGCTTCCTCGGTAGTGTGTCTTTTAATCTACAAGTTGGTGCATAGTGTGGAAGTAGGAATGCAGTGGGGCTAAACAGACTTCAGTGTACATTATGATTAAAATAGTCAAATGTACTATCTTTACCCATTTTCCTGTCACTGTGCCTTTTACTTGTGTTTAGCACATACATGCTTACAAACAAAATGCCCCAGTAGGCTACTAAGAAGAGCAAACACTGCAGTATATAATAGTGTAGGAGCATAAATTTTGTTTATTTTCATCATACATTAATATTTGCTACTTTAAGTGAAAAAAAAAATGTTAGGTTTTGAGCCAAACGTGTTCAAATGTAGATAAACACTGTACAGTAAAGAGGGTCAGTATTGGGTCTTGGGTCAGTTTACTAAAACATCTCTATCTAAAGTCAGTTGTATGTTCGCTTTTTTTTTTTGTACAAAATCAAGAGATGTTTAGCTCTTAAGCCATACAAGTGATTAATTGTTTAACAAATCACTCATGAAAAAAAATAAAATGAGGCAAAAAAGAAAAGTCGGTGGTTTACTATACCAAGATGTGGGTTACTGATTAACTGCAAAATTCTAATACGGCCAATTATCCTCACTAAAAATCACTTTGACAAATATGCACATACACTGTAGTCCAAGAAAGAACATGAAACCAGTATTAAATATTTATATAATTGGCAGCCAGCTTGAACCCAATTAACTACAATAGGCTTCTAGCATGAGGATTTATTCCAGATTCTTTTTGCTCTCTTCAGTTGTGTTAAACAATTATTCAGGCTCAAATGGCCTTCCTCTGCAATAAAGAAAAACTGCCATTAAAGTCACTATTTTAACAGATTTCTTTATAAACCACAGATTTAGTAAATATATATTTTCCTAAAATGTGGAATGAAGTTTCAGGTATCATACAAGCTTATTTTCCTTACTGGATTCACACTGAAACATAGGAAACCCCTACACAGCATTTTACAGGATTCCTTACACAGAATCACACTACAAACTCATTTTAAGGTGAAAATACTATACTTGTTTGGTTCTCTGTGAGAAGGATTTCAACAGCATTATTTATTAATTGTATTTGCATAATTGACATGGCACAATTAGTTATTAACTGATGGCTAGAAGGAAAGTGTAAATTCTTTGAGCACAGTGAACAGCAGACGAGTGTTTCCTCCTCCTGTTTTTTTTTTTTTTTTTTAAGAAAAGCACTCCTAATGTTCTAGACAAAAATAAAGATGGACCAGATTTAACCAAATGAAGTGTGTTTATTGGATATAGCAGAAAAATTAAATACAGCAGCAAAAAAAAATTTGACCACATGAGCTTCAGTAAATTTCCCCTCATGTTTTACCCCTTAAAATTCCAGCAGCAAAAAGCTGAGTACGTAGAGGTTTCAAACTTATGGTGGCTTAAAAAAAAAAAAACCCAAACAAATGCTTAATTTCTTCCTAAGCTTTTGTTTTAATAACTCGTGTACTGTTCTTCAGAGTGACTCTTGCACAACAGTTGTCTGCTCAGATTCAGTTTACAACCACCATTCTAGGTCAATTTACATGACCTTTAACTTTAGAGGTCATGTGATGCTGGTGGAATCTCCTTGATTTGCATTAACAGTGATGCACAGACCAAAAATACCAAAATCAGGCATTTTATTGAAGGTCAGTGAAGCTAAGGAACAAAGTGAAAAGGCACACTACTTGAGGGGTGACTTATTCAAATTCAAACTGAAATTAACATGGAGCAAATAAAAAAAAAAAAAAAGTCCACTGCCAGATGGAGTGAGTATTTTGACAAATACTATGCTAGCCAAATAAAAATCAAGCACTTCCGACCAACACACAACCCCCCCCACATTAACTGTTCCAAGAGGGAAGTCAGTGGATTGAAGTTTACTCACTGCAAATTAGAGTTTTCATACAATGTCTTAAGTGCAAGAGGTGCCAGATTTTTCTAAACACACAATTGATCCATGTCCAAGTTGTACAGAAATTTGCCCATTTACACTGAAAGGGAAAAAACCACAGAATAATTTACAGACAATAAATAGATAATCTTAAAAGGAGCCATCATTTCTCCATGCATTTGAGGCATTCAGTGTAAGGCCAGGGATTAATTTGACAGTACCCAACTCAGTGATGCTATAGCAACATGGCACACTACTGCTTGTGAATGGGAAGAACCATCAGCAAAACAATTTAAACACAGGCAGCAAACAAGTGAGGACTTCACAGAAGCAGTAAGTACTTGTAAGTTTAAGACGACTAAAATTAGAGATAGGACAGGTTGCAGAGCACAGGACAAGCTCGAGGTTAGACAAGCACTGAACACAATGGTTTGGGGAAGAGTTATACAGACTGGTACCCAGTGCAGCTCTTCCACTGACTAATCATGTAAGAGACGACCACAAGGATGGTTAGGAAGCCAAGAGCCACGCCAACAGCAATCAGCACTAAGCTTAAGTCAGTATCCAGAAAGCACTCTTCAACTGCCAGGGAAAGAAAAAGGTTAGGGTATTACAGAAACAGAAGGGGGGGGAGAAAAAAAAAAATAATTCCCCCCACACCTCAATAGCAGAGGGGTGGCTTAAGGGAACATTAAGAGCTTTCATATGCACTTAAATACCAGATATTAGAATTGAGGTTCACATTATAGGGGACAATTTTTAAACCCATGTGTCAAACAAAATGCAGTGTACTACCAACAGTACAAGGGGCATTTAGTGGAATTGTTCATAGCTAGTGACTCTGCTTCTCTGCCTTCCAATAAGATAAGCCATCAAGACAAGAAGGATAAGAACAATGAGGGCAACTCCAATTGCAACAGGCACGATGAAGTTTCCTGCCTCATCAGCCTTGCAATCCTCAGCTGAGAAAGATCACGCATTGTAAAAAGACTGATAAGGGGAACTTTTACAAAAAATGTTTAATCTAACAGCATTGACTGCATTTTAATAAACAAATGAACATGCCATAAAGTCACTTAAGTGACATAACTAGCCATTTCAATGACAGTCAGAATTTAAATATTTGATGCCTCTAGTCAGAAGTCCCTTTTTATTAAGTTGCATCACAGAATCAGCAAGTGGGAAAATTGACATCCATCCATCTTTATAGATCAACTGCACCTTCATTAAGCAAGGCATGAAGGACTAATCTCCAAACTAATCAGACAGCAACATGAATTAGTTTAGCATAAACAGCAGCTTTGAAGTGAGGTCAAAGGTGGGGAAAGAATTAGATAATTATTCTCAGCAACATGGAATCAAAAGTAACAAAATATGAAATGCAAGCAATTTTAAAGAGCTGTTCTACTTTGGATAGAGGAGATATGAGAACAAGGATTCAAAAGGACACCTATTCACCTTTGCTTATGTTATTGTGTATGAAAGCTCCATAGTGCCTAAAGTTTCAAAGTGATGTTAATGTTCCAACCCAAAGTTAATTATACACGAGTAACAGTTTAGGGCCCAAATGAAAACTGCTTTAAGTCAAAATACAGATCACATGCACATCTTTTTGGTTGTTATTCCCAAGTCTGAATATTATTTTGAACACCTCATTGAAAACCCTCATGCTGTAAAAATTGCATGTGCAGACATAGCTAGTCAACAAAAGAGTGCATGCAATTAATATTCTAAATTCTTATAGTAAATCCAAATGGATGAAGACTGCACTTCAAGTTTAAACTGAGCAGCTAGTTAACTAGTGGAACTAAGAGCTTTAGGTTGGGGAGGCAGGGAACAAAAACCCAAGCAACACATTAAGAATTGATCCTGCAGTAAAGGTAATTCAGATGTGCAACAGGAAACATGTACTCCTCTCCACTCCATTTGGTTATTTTATGTACAGAGAGCAACTGAAAGGGTGTCTAAGCAATGCCTTCCCTTTTTGAAACTTATTCCAAAACTGATAGAGCAATTTCTCTGAAGAGATGACAACACTGAAATTGAACTGTACAATTTAATTCCACATGGCATCAGTCAAACCACAAACCTCTCAACTGACCCAAAAATAAGTGTACATCTTGGGGTCTGTGTGCACAATAAGGAAGAAAAAAAATTAGCACTGCAGCAGAAGAAAGTGTAAGGTCTACTATAAAGCTATGAAAGTGCCACATGACTATTGACCAATCTCCCTAAACATAGGGCAAAGTGTCAATCACAGGATTCAAATACTCCAGTTGCAGAAAGTGGAAAAAGTATGACCTTTCACTTGCTCATAACAGTAAAGCAAAGATGGATATACAAGAAAACAGGGGATAAATCACCAGGGGCCATGATTCTGTAACAGATACAGATCACATCAGATTTTAGTACACAGAATCCAAGGAGCTGCCAAATTAGTGATTATGTTAGCAGTTTATCAAGTGCAGCACTAGCCAATTGAAAAGGCTAACAGATGCAGTGGCCCCAGGTTCATGTTAGAGAACCTGAATTAATGAAGCAATTTGTGATTCAGGGACGTCATTACAGGGTCTGATATCCAACATAGGTCTTTCGCCGACCAATCACATATGCAATCACTACAATGAGAATCATGACAGCCAGAGCTGCACCAACAATGATTGGGATTAAGAGGCTGGAGTCATCCACTGAGCATTCATGGGCTGCAGGCAGAGAAAAAGATGAACACAATAAGGCTGCAATTTCATGTTAGACAAAAATTTGATCACAAGCCAAGAAGCATGGAAAACTTGATTAAAATGGGATATCTATGCACTCACATGATTAAGTTTGAGACTCAAGTGGCCAAATCTTACCTGTGCTGAATTTGTCATTTATGATTCCAAATGGCTGAACTTGGAGGTCAAATGTACTCAAAATAAGAGCATCTGTGATGTTGAAGCTCTGCTCCTTTTTGCACACATAAGAGCTCCCCAGTGATGCCTCCCATAGAGATAAGTTAGTACTGACAGCAGTGAAGGAGGGGCCTGTTGTGACCAAATGCAGATTAGCAAGGGGAAAAAAAAAAAAAAAAAAGAAATTTCACTACAGAGAGCCACTGGAAGAAAATGCACCAATAAGTGCAGATTGAAAGTTACTTACCACTTCCAGGTACCACAGTCAAATTCAAGGTATTCATGAAGAATTTGCCTGAGTGCTATAAAATGTCAAAAAAAAAAAAAGCATGTGAGTGGATCAATGGGACATCAATATCCTTCAAGAGTGGTTGACAGGCTTGATTAAACCCCAAAGGGATAGTAATGTGATGTACAAAATCTGGAGCACTATGCAAGGTCTACAAAATTAGACTGACCAAATGTATACCAATTCAGACATACTTACATTGGTGAAGATAAACTGGACAATAATGGTGTCAGATTTAAGTACAAGTGCAGAGTCACTGCCATTGTTTCCACAAGTTCCACTGGCTGTAGTCACATTAGGATTTGGGTCAAGATTTATTGTCTGAAAGCTGTCTCCCTAAGTTGAGGCAACATGCATGTTAACATTTAAAGGCATAAACCATATTCATAAAGAAAGAACAGCTTTTAACAGCTCATAACTGTGCCATATACACATACCATTCTGAAGCTAAACTGCAAACCCATCCTTGCCATCAAACACACGGAGGAGTTCCACTCAGCCCGGACAACATAATCACCAATCTTGGGCACTGATGGAGTTGTAGGAGCAGGAGGGGAGGCTGTTGTATTGGTGGGCTGAGGGGTTGGAGCAGCCGTGGTAGTATTGGTGGGCTGAGGGGTTGGAGCAGCCGTGGTAGTATTGGTGGGCTGAGGGG
>JAOTRR010000038.1:21655741-21666928 GCA_028570945.1 Gogo arcuatus
TAATGTTGTGGTAAGAGGGTGTAGTAAATACTCTCTAATGCAATATGAATGTGACTGATACCTGCAAAGTATTTCACACAATTTACAAATTGGTAATAACAACAACAGTGGAGCGTGCCGGTGGCGTTATCTAATAGGCAAAAGTCTGTTGCTGTTTTGAATACGACTCTGGGACAGGATGGAAATGAGCTGAATTTTCCTTTGTTTCTGGATGCTCGGTAAAGCGCTGGCCCTTTAAGATGAGTCGGTTCAATCTAGGCGTGTTTCCTCCTGCTCCCATTCACAATCCAGCTTTCCGTTTGGCGCAGAAAATTCCGCGAGTACAGAGCCATCTGTAATTTATTATTATTATTATTTTGCAAACCCGAAAGATTTTCTTTTAGTGTTTCTGGAAGAAAAAGGGAAAAAAGCTGTGGGCTGTGTATGTAAATGTATCTGTATGGGAAACGTCTGTTTACTGGGCTACTAAATGACATGAATGTCAGTCGGTCAAGGTCCAGTTTCCAGCTGTGTCTGACTGCAGGATCCGTTTTTATTATTAGGCTCCTACAGCTTTCGTTTTTAACCTGAACCGATTCTGAACGAGATTCTTCCTTTTTGTATGGTTTTACTTACTGCACGGTTATGCGCTTGGACACTGGCATGGGCAAGCTGCGTCTCTGGAAAAGGACTGTGTTAGAATTCTGTGAAACCACAACACTCCAGTGAAGATTCATAAATAAGCAGGGACACACCGCCTACAGCCTGTCCGACTCATGTCTTACAGCCCTGATTAGGATCTGATCGGATGTCCAAAAGCTTTCTGAACATGTGAATCCACGGACATTTTGGATTTGTGCGGAAAGCTTCCACATTTACGCCTTGCTTCTGAGAGTCTTAAATCAGTCGGTGGTGTTGTCTGTATCTGCTTTGTTTCCTTTATTTCACTAGTAAGCCGCTGTGATTAGTGAGAAACACAAGTGATCCCAGGATCTCAAAATCATTGCTCTGAAATAGAAAAGTATCAGCATGTCGGCGGTAATGATTCCGAAAAAGGTCATACGGAAATGGGAAAAGCTGCCAGGAAAGAACACTTTCTGCTGCGATGGCCGAGTGATGATGGCAAGACAGAAGGGAGTGTTTTACCTCACACTCTTCCTCATCATCGGGACCTGCTCTCTCTTCTTCGCATTCGAGTAAGTTATGGCCTAAAAGATATTTATTCCCCTGTGTGTTGGAGAGTAAACATGGTGTGGCCTAATCTGAGCTTCTTGAAGAAGTCAGTCAAATCAACACCATGGCTTAGAATCTTGCTCGCTTTGTGCTCTCTTATTCCAGTAGATGAAACAAGGTTATTGGAAACCTAAGGCCTTCTGAGAAATGTTGTGTATTTTAAAGCATCAGGGTGGGTTTTTCCCACCCAGATAGAAATGTATGCATGCACCATTCATTAGCTTCATCATTTTTGCTTCTCTACTCCTCTAGCAGACATTAACTAAAGGTTGCATTGGATTACTAGACATCAGGTTGCTCTTAAGACAACAGATGCACCAACCCTGCTTTTCCCACTTTCCATACTATACTGATATTAGAGCTCAGACCTGATACTGTTCTAAAAATTCTGCACAAGCTTCTGGTATCAAGTTATGTGAAACTTTAGATGCATGATGTCGGGGTGATTTAATACAAGTTGCCTCCTGTGTTTATGTGCAAGGCCAATGTTGTGTCAGTCAGCGGAACACAATTTCATGGAATAAAACGCCTCAGTGGATTGGTTTGGAAAATATCAGACCTGTTCTGATACCAGACCAGTATTAATCACAATGCTGATACTCTGTATTGAGTATATTCAGTACATTCCTATATAACTCTGCCCACAGCAGCTTTTTACAGCAATGTTAGGCCTCCAGAAGACCTGTAAATACTGTATGTTGGGTCCTATTAATGGCTTGCCTCCCCCAGCATCATCATTCTTTCTTCTATGCCTGTATAAAACCCCAACATGGTTTTACTGACTTGCTAGAGTTCAAGTTGCTCTTGAGCCGTCTCCAACACTTAGGAATATGAAATGATATGGTCAAGGACTTCCATCATGTTGTCTTGACATGCAAGACTGTGGTTCAACCTATCCCCCTCTAGAGAGACAAACATTTGAGACATTTGAGAAAAGAATCTTGCTGAGATTTGGGTGTACACGCCTGTTTTCTAATTGAACTGGATGTTTTCATGATAGCTAAAAGAATGCCAAAATGGGATTATTAAGTCTTGCACACATCATTAAGCCATCACTGTGATTGTTCTGCAGTATACAGGAAATGGTTGTGTACTCTGTGACTGTGGAGGTAGGATTGCTGATGGGGTGTTTACTGTACACAGTGTTCACACTGGAGTTGCTGTTAACTATGTCTCATGGGGAGAGAGGTCATAGAAATTAAGATACAGAGCAGAAATGTAACTTGACTTGCTCCATTATGTAGTTATTTGAGTCACGTGTTGCATTCTTACGGTGGACTAATGGTAATGGCCGGGGAGGGGGTTAACATACTGTAAATTGCATAAATATCAGTTTTTGGAAACTATGTAAAGTGTAAGAAGCACTTGTAGATTAACAGGGCCATTCAAAAATGAAATTTTTTAAATTTGTAACATGTAGTCCAGCTGTTTGTTATTAATGATTGTCAGTTGTTGGAGATGATGATGATGATTATGCTCACCATTTTTCATATGTGAAATCAGTATTCAGGTTTTTCACTTGCAGGGGATTTTTCAACCCAACAGATTAGCCGGCAGTCTAATCTGAGCATTCTTAAACTGAGTGCACCTCTGTTGTTGTTTGACTGATTGGTTTAAGTAGTATTTGTCTTCGAGTTAACAGAAAGGGAGACTTGAGAACAGAGAGTTGATGTCCTTGTGAGTGGGCTGGATAAGGTCCAAGAAGTGCTGGGTGGATACCATAAATCCATCAACATTGCTCAGAAAGATTGACGGTAGCCTAAAAAAGGAACATATTCCAACAAAATGCTTCCAGCTGCTTAAATCAGTTGGCCTTAGTCATAATCTTAATGGTTTTAAATCTTTATCACAGAAAAAAGAATCCAAATTAAGAATTTAAAGCCAAGTGTCCCAGTGTGATTTTTTTTTCTGTTCCTGAACCCAGCTAGGCCATTTCCTATCAGACTGTGTTTTGTGCCTGGAATGGTGCATAGCAAAGCAGCCCAGTGGGACAGATTGAAGAGCAAAGCACCAATTAGTCTTTCTGTTTCTCTCTGCTTCTTCCCTTAGATAGAAAGCATAGTCAAATTCAAAAAAATGTGCTCTTTTATTCTCATGAAGGTTCTTCATCGGTATCGATGGTTTATTATTGTTGTTATTATTATTATTATTATTATTATTATTATTATTAAATTACTGTGGCCGGGGCCAGAGCATTACTCTCTGTCTGTTCTTTTCCTCTATCTACTGGTATTGAAATTGTTATTTGGTGCATTGTTGAGTATTGCAGTGAATAGGGCATGTCTGTGTGAAATAATTTAGGCCTCCAGAGATGATTATCCATTCATAGTACGCCATGTGTTTCAGGCTGTACTACTGTGGAAGAAATTTAGAAATTTACATACTTTCTCTTCCACCCAACAGTAATACCATTCAGGCCAAGTAGTATAAATAGATCTTTACAGAAAGCTAGCTGCCTGAAGTGTTGATGACCTCTCTCCCCCTGAATGTTAATATTTAGGTTATTATTTTTAAAATGCATTCAGTTGATCAACAAGAGGATAAGAATGATAATAATTCAAGGGGTGACATGGTAGAACAAAATTCTGTTTCTAATTTTCACAAACCACATACACAGTTTTTTTTTTTAATCTATCTGGGTGGAACTTGGACATCCATTAAGCACCTTTCTCCAATTTATCTGATGATCAAATCAACTCCATCATCTACCTGTTCCTATTGATCACACAACACTAAATGCTGAAAATGTAACCCGCCATAAAACCATAGGCATGTTTGCTCTTTGCACCCCCTATGGCTATAATTGCAGTAGTTCTCAAACAAATAAGTATATCTACTGAATTTTTATAATTCATTATAGAAACTAGTATTTGAAAACCTTTACTAGTTGCGAATCAATTTGTACTGGCATACTGTATACTGCAAGCATCAACTACATTGTATTTGTGTGCGCAGGAAAATGAATTTGATTGAAATGTTTGTACTGCACTATACATTACCCCTGGTGTGCTATAAGCGGCCACTTGTGAGAGGCAGGTGCACCTTCTGCACTTTCATGGTAGAGTTGACTTGCTATAAAGCAATGTAAGGTCTACTGCCAGCTCTGCTATGGCAAATGCATACCAAAGACCTTTGTGTTTACTTCTCGCTGAAATCTTAGATGCCTTGTTTCACATAATTACCATGAATTTGACCTGATTGATGATTCTAAAAAAAAAAAGGAAAAAAAAAGCAACAACAACAAAACCACCTTACAATAAAGGGGGACGGATGATCAAAAAAAACAAATTTGCTTAACTTTGTCATGGAAATGTCCCCTTTCTGTAAGAGACTGGACCACAGACAGCCTTTAAAGTGAATACACACTTCACTTACACAGTGCACTATGATCTTTAGTAAAGGTCACAATGTCTATTAGGACAGCATTTTTAATCTAGATATACTAAGATCAGTATAAAAAAAGTCATTTGTACATAATCATTCAATCTTGTTTGTTGTAGTGTATCCTTCAACAGTAAGCAAATTGTTGTTAGTAGTTTTTGTAGTACATATTTAATATTAGAAACAGTTTATAATTAAGATATACACTGAGGTTGTGTTTTATGCATATCTTAGCTATTTGGTCTTGTGTGTTGCTGTTTTGGAGCACAAGAGGAGAGGTGTAAAAACTGGACTTAATATTGTGGGACACTGCATTACCAGTTTAAACCTGCCAGAAATTGCATGCAACACAAGCATCTGCTCTAAAAAACAGTGGATATAAAAAGTCTAAACACCCCTGTTAAAGTCACACCATGGTAAATTATGTCAGGACCTTTTCTACCTTTATTGTAAAATTGCAACCTATAAATTAAGGTGAAAACAATGAATCATTTTAGGGGGGGGGGAAACCCTAGTACTTGAAGCACCTTTAGATTTTATCACGGCATTCAGTCTTTTGGGGAAAGAGGCAATCATTTTGTCACATCTTGACAATATTTTGTCATTCTTTCTAGCAGACGCATTCTAACTCTGTCAAATTGGCTGGGCATCTCCTGTGCACAACCCTTTTCAGGTCACCCCACAGATTTTCGTTTGGACTTAGACCTGGACTCTGGCTTGACCATTCCAAAACCTTGATCTTGTTTTGGTGAAGCCATTCCTTTGTTGATTTGGAGATGTGCTTCAGGTCGTGGTCATGCTGAAAGGTGAAATTCCTCTTCATCTTAAGTACTTTAGCAGAAGCCTTAAGGTTTTGTACCAAAATTGACTGGTATTTGGAGCCATTAATGATTCCCTCCACCCTGATTAAAGCCCCAGTTCCAGCTGAAGAAAAGCAGCCCGCAAAGCATGATGCTGCCGCCTCCATGCTTCACCATGGCAATGGTATTCTTTTGGTGATGTGCTGTGTTTTTTGCGCCAAACATATCTCTTGGTATTATGGCCAAAAAGTTCAACTTTGGCCTCATCAGACCATAACACATTATTCCACATGGTTTTGGAGATTGGATGTACTTTAGCTGGGCTTGGATTTTTAAAATTTATTTTTTGGTTAAAAAAGTTTCTGTCTTGCCACTCTACCCTGTAGTCCAGACATATGAAGAATTTGGGAGACTGTTGTCACATGTAGGAAGCAGCCAGTACTTTTCCGATATTGCTGCAATTCTTTTAATATTGCTGTAGGCTTCTTGGCAGCCAACCTGACCAGTTTTCTCTTGGCCTTCTCATCAATTTTAGAGGGACATCCTGTTCTCAGTAATGTCATTGTTGAGCCATATTTTCTCCACTTGTTGATTATTGTCTTTTCAGTGTTCCATGGTATATCCAATGCCTTGGAATTTTTTGTAACCCTCTCCTGATGTTTTTTCCAACAATGAGATCCAGTACCTGCTTTGTAAGCTCTTTGCAGTCCATGTGTTTTCCAGTTGATTGTGACCATGAAGATGTCAGGAAAGTTCTACAGGATCAACTGTACTTTATTCGGGGTTAATCAGTCACCTTAATTGATGGCAGGTGTATACTAATTAGTATTTAACATGAGTTTGAATGTGATTGGTTGATTCTGGACACTGCCACATTCCTAATTATAAAATGATGTGCACACTTATGAAAGCTGTGTATTGGATATTATTATTTATTTATTATTATTATTATTATTATTATTACAAGTATGAAATGGAGAATAGCAACAGCATATTCAATGTTGGCTAGCTGACACTGGGAATATTTAACAAGAACTAGTAGGGGGTTAACACTAAGTGTTATTCTTTAAAATACATATAATCATTCAGTTGCCTCCCTGCAGTGTAGGAATGCTGCACTTGTATTTTTATAATCTTCTACCTGGATTACCAGTTGATAAGAGTATGACTGGGATCTGTAGGCTTTAGCTTCATTCATTCATTGAATGCACTTTATTCTGGTCAGGGTTACCTTGAATCTAGAGTCAATCCCAGAAACAGAGGGCATAGCGCAAGGGGACATCCTGGATGGGATGCCAGTGCATCACAGGGCATCACACACATCACTTGCTCACACTTAGAGGCAGTTTAGTGTAGCCAGTCCACCCCATTTTTGGGAAAAGGGAGGAAAGCGGACCTGGAGAACGTGGAGGAACCCTACACAAACTTTGCAGTAACCTGAGCTCAGGATTGAAATCCAGAATCCTGGAGCTGTGATGCGCCTACACTACTTGCTGCATGATTGTGCTCAGTGCTTTAGGCTTGTTTTTGGTTATAGGATATAGCTTTCAAAATGCATACTAAACAGATCTTTTTGTTTAGTCTCCTGACATTTTGGATGCATTGTTCCATAAAATTACCATGAATTTCACTTGATCACCCTTCTACCACCTTTATTTAAAAACTTCATAGTTGGCATTCTGGACTCCAAACCTTGTTAAACATAACCTTAACCAAACAGATGGGGCATAAGGGTTATGCCCCTTATTCATAACCCATATGAATAAGGGTTTGGATGAAGGACATAAGATTGAAAGGACGTTTTGGACTCTGATGGCCTAGTATGGCTCCACTGTTGGTAATTTGGTAGCTAAACAAAATATAATAATACAAATAGTGTATTGTTATGATATCAAAATATCACTTCAATATAGTTTTTAAATATATTATTTTATTTCTCACTCCAACTTTATGTATTTTTGGTGTTTTTGAACCCCCCCCAAAAAAGGTCTACAACCTAAATGATTGCTGTAACAATGTCATTTTAGCAATATGCAGACTGAATAAATTTCCTTTTATTTTGTAATAGTGTCTTCATGTTTTATTGATAGTAGGTAGATATCGCCTATCTCTGTAATTACCCCATGTGTGTGCCCTATGCCTAAGAATCTTACTCATTCTTTGTACGTCAAACAGCCATTTCCCTGCCCACCCTTTCTGTGCTCCCTAGTGCAATAGCGGATGCTCCTCCTGAAGACTCTTAGTAATGAAGGCTAAGTACCCCCACCCTAAGCACCTGTACCAAACCACCCAGAGACTAGCCTGATAATGCAGTAGTATTGATTACCTGTCTTCCCTTCTCTCTCTCTCTCTCTCTCTCTCTCTCTCTCTCGCTCTCTCATATATAAAAATAAGTGGGTGTACACACCCTAAGTCAAATCTATTGGCTTATATAGAGAAACTAGAGAAAGAAAGGCACCACAAACAGGGAGAGAACTAACTGACTGTGCTGGTGGAAAGCTGTGATATGGAGTTTAATTCATTATTATTATTATTATTATTATTATTATTATTATTATTATTATTTTTTTAATATAACAGTCACCTAATCTATTCCACTGTACTGTGATTTAAAAATGAAAGCAAGTTTAAATTGCATTGCACTTGAGGGAGAATAGAGACTTCTCAGTAAGATGAGATCCTAGTAACCATAATGTATGTGTACAGAAGCTTTAAAAGCAGCAAGAGATGGCTATCAGGGTTGACTGTGATTCATGAGATTAGGGTGGAGAAAAACTAAATTCTAATCTAATAGTTAATATTTTTTATTGATTACTGGAGCAGTGATCATATGCACTGCAGTGTAATGGTGCAGGAAGCTTAGAGCTCTGATGGGAAGTAATGATGAAGCTGGTCTGAGATGCAAAGTAGTCATCAGGATGATGATGTTATAGCAGAAAGGCACACACTGAGTTTGCCTCACTGTCATCCATTTTTTTGCATGCTGACTTATGGCAGTTTTATTGGTTGGATATATTGTTTTCTTCTGCCCCTTTAATTCATTCCTAGTGATGAAGCAACACCAGCCAAACAGACCATACTTGTCCCACTGGTTGAGTACTGTAGAGCGTTTATGCTGACGCGCCACGCTTGTCTACCCAGTTTCGGGAAAACTTATTGTTAAACTAATTTCCACTTGTCTGTGGGGAAATTATGATCATGTGATTGTTATTTTCCCCTTGTTGCTCTGTTGCTGTGCTGAAAGCCAGCAGAATTGATCTACTGGACTTGGCACCATGTCAGAGAGCAGCTGAAAAAGGCAACCTGCCCAGCAACGTAACGTCACAGCGAGGAAGTGGCTGCCAGTGCTCCTATTGGATTGATGAAAAGTGCTGCAAAGGTTTATGGTGTGGCGTGACTTTAAATGGTCAGCCTTCACATTGTTTGTGTAGTTACATCAGTGTGGATCTATATTAAATCTAGGCAGTTAGGTGACCACTCCCAGTGCATTTGAAGCTGATATATTTATCACAGCATCTGAAATTGTCACAGTGCAAGGATGGCCACAGAGATATATAACCTATACATTAGTAGTGCAGGAGCGCTCCACATGCAGCTGAGTGGGAGGAGATTCAAGCCTCCTCTATTAATAGCTCTATGCAGTGGATAGTCTGTACTAAGCATGAGGAAGTAGTTTTAAAACACCCAAGTTGCCCACAAAAATAATGGGATCTGCCCAGATTCTTCTGTGTAAGACCTGGCCGTACCATTTACTATCCTAGACTCAGACTCACTCTCAGCTGTAACTAAAGACTAGCACTGTTTATCTGCTAGAAAGGATGACACCATCTTCCACACATTTTGTTGCTAAAGTATAGGCCTAAAGGCCGGTTTATACTTCTGTGTAGAACCTAGTAGCCACGTACCCTATATCATAGCCTCTGCTGTAGCCTGATACAGACCTTCCCTAGAAATGTAACTACATATCACAGCGATGTAGACCGGAACAACTGTGATTGGTCTGCTTGGTAGCGTCATATTTCCTCCTATGCGTTACCGGCTGCTCCTTCTTCTCTGCCATTTTCAAATAGAGTTGAACACTGATGTGAGATAAATCGTTGCACATAACGTACCAAACTGTCAAAACTACCTGCCAGAATATATTTGAAATGCATTTCCTTGTCCATGTCTCTCAGTGGCCAGATAAGCACAGAAAATTCACCCTTGTTTTGCCTCAATCGGGTTCAATGGTCATATACACCATTTCTTCCAATGTCTTCTCTCTCTTCTGCGTTGTAGTAATTTCAGTAAAAGTAACTGCTGTTCAACATTTATTAGCAACGACTCCATCATAATCTGCTCAGTTTCAGTCACCATTGTTTGAAGTACATGAAGAAACTCAACACGGTGGCATAGAAACCCCACCGCCAGATAATGTTTTGGCGGTGTAATTGCAGAGCAACGCAGACACCAGCGCACAAGTATAAATGCTCACAGCAGCATAGGCCACTTGTGTAGGCTGCGGCATAGGCTCTGCGTACAACCTATGTGCAACTGTAAATCAGCCTTAATGCTTAGTAGAGCTGCTTAAAATCTGCACTGGTTTGACATTTGGATTTGTAGTTGCATGAGGTATTAAAAGTTCCACACATTTTCAATGCTACAAGTTGGGAAAGGTTCAATTCTATAATGTAAGATACTTTAAGTGCTGTATTTAAATAGGCCAACCCTAATCAGAAAGTTTTATTTTGTCCATGGATGAATCAAGTTGCATGTGCTAATTTGATTCAGATGGGTGAAACGCATTCAGTGGCTACACATGTGCACTAAGCAAGTTTCACACCCTCAACCTGAGGAAAAGGCAGGCTAAAAGAGTGAGAATTGGGCAACAACTTCTTACTTTGCTGATGAAGACAGGCAGGGAACACACACACACACACACACACACACACACGCAGTATGTAAAAGGTATTATAAATTCCTCTATTGCGGCTCAGTTTGCCAGTAGATGAAGATGATAGAGGTGATTAATGCCTCATATCTAACTGTTATACCCACTATAGAAAAGTGTGAGGAAAGATGGTACGGGCTATCAAAATACCATAAATAAATATCAAAATATGATCTGTTCTTTCCACATATAACTGGAGACTATATTAAAATCCATATATTTAGTTTATATCAAGACCCAGCACCCCTGAAAGACTTAATGCTAATAATACTGTTTTGTATGTTATGTGGTTATTATCTGAGTAAATGCAGGTATTCTAGCTAAGAACTGAAATGTACTGTAGGTCTACATATATTTATATTCTATATTTCATGCAGCAACTGTTTTAATGCCACACTAAGACAGTATTGTGTTGTTTGCATTGTATTTGATTAATTAAATCTGTGATTAAAAAAGGATAATCATGTGACTTGTGCAGTAGGTCTTTGTAAACTCTGCATCTTCAATTAATCGCTGCAGTAGCTTACATATTTATGAATGTAGAAGATTGTGTGCACATGTGCTTTCTCTCTCAGTGCTGGCATTTTCACTACTCTTAACAGTTTGAGACACCCCTGACATACTCCTAGATGCTTATTATCGTACTGTTAAGGATTTTGTACATTGCTGTTATTCCCAGGGCTAAGTATAGGGGTAAATTTCTGGATTTCTAAGAATCTTAGAATTTAGGAACCTTAGAATATTTAAGAATGAAATTTTTATCCTGAGTAGCTCTATATACAGTGTACAGGCCCTGGTATTGAAGTTGAAGAATCAGAATCAAGTTTATTGCCAAGTACGTTCTCACATACAAGGAATATGCTT
>JAOTRR010000038.1:21841802-21853775 GCA_028570945.1 Gogo arcuatus
AAGAACCAAGGCCGAAGCCTTTATTTTTGTCACATGTACTCTCGCACAGTGAAAGAAAAAGACTGAGAGCATTCTGAGTCACTAGATGTTACTGAACATGCTGTAACATTTTGGAAAAGCCTTATAGTGATCTGTACTGCTTCTAATTCCTCAGGTGACGCAAGCCTCCGTTATACTCCCTTGTGGACACACACATGGACAGCTGTGGACACCACAGACACGTAGCTGTAGTTATTATACTACTTTCTAGTCCATTTGGAGGATGTTACATACATGTGCAGTAGATTTCCATTTCCCTCTACAAATTATTTCCTTAGATTTCCCTCTACTAATTATCGCACATTTGATTGTCTTTATATTGTTTTAAAGACAAATTGTACAGATGCGGGTAGCGATGGACCACCAGCGCATGTGCACTAGTGCCCCTGTGGTAGAGGGTACGTGGATATCCGCCCAGAGCTTCGCCTACACCCACCGGACACTAGTGTACTCACATATGTGTTAATTATAACACTGGCCTTATAGATATATGAAAACAAGTCACAGGAACATTCCACTGCTTCTGAAGACTAAAGTCTATATTTACATACAGAAGTGATAATGCAGTAACCCTTACATGATGCATGACATGGCATCTCAAAATAACTGTAGTGCATTATGAGATACTGAATAGCACTTACATTCGTGTGAGCTGGAGATTAGCTAAATGTCTTATTCTAACACCTTTAGCAATATCAAATTCAGGTTTTAAATTCATCTTTTACTCCAGTCTGAATCTCATACTCTATATTCATAGATGGATTTTAACTAGGCTTCCAATTTCATATACACTTATTACATGCCTTTTTACTAATTAATAGACCATTAGGCTGGAAGTAAAGTCACAGTCATGGACAACATATTACTGATTCATTTCTGAAGTTAACTTTGATCCAAGTTGTAGAGAGTCAATAATCTTCCTAATTAAAAAGCCTCTTTAAGACAAAGATGGGTAATGATAAACATAGGTAGCTGTTGTGTGTGGAATGAATTTGATACAGTATTGAAAAATCGAACATTCGAAACAGTATTCTGAAATTTAAAACCGTATCCTACTGGTCTTATCTATGGATCTCTTTTTCCCTGATCCACAATGGGTGTGTGTGTGTGCATTCTATCAGAGAAGGAAGGGCTTTATACGTTACACACACTCACACTCAAACATCGTCACGTTAAATTCTGCATTTTTCAGCCTTGGCACAAAATAAAATTGCAATTGTGATGTGGTTTATGGGAAATGCAAATATAATTATAGGTTTAAGACTGAGCTCACGTTTCTCTCTCATGCATCGGTTTCTTTTGCCTTGCCTCATGTTCTCTGCACGTAATATTTAAAGGCCTACAACTGCACTGAAATAAAAAAGTGTAAGAAAAATATTCCAAACTGGCAACCCTACAAACTGGTCAGTAGCTGAGGACACACAAGATGATTCCTACCAGACACAACCAGAGCACCGTCACCCTCACTGTCAATTTCAAAATCACTGGTATAGTAACCTTTTGGGTCTTGTGCTAAACATGTGCATATTGCTGACAAAAAAAAAAAAAAAAAAAAAAAAAAAAAAGACAACAGTATGCCATTTGCACTACATCCGTCTCCCTGTACAACTGGCAACACAGCAAACATAAAACAATTAAACTGACCTCGGAAAACGAGTTTCACTAATCACAAACGCAAATCATTATCCCTGTTCTCTAACCATTTTAGTTAGAAGAAGACACAATGTTTTGGAATTTAATTAGCATTCCTGACCAAAAATAGGACATAACAAGTAGACCTCATTTCGGTTCAGTAAGATCACATTAGCAATTCTGCTCCTAAATTTTGCTTTGAAAGTAGAAGCCGTTCATTCATCATTACAACCCTAACACCTGCACATGGCCCAGTGAGACGAGTCTCTTTACATGGGCTTCAGTGTTGTGCATTATTGATTTACAGTACATCTATATGATTTAGCCTCTAAAGAAATCACTACTTCTACAAGGTGTGGTTTATCCCTCACCAAGTCGATGAGTTTGGTGATGGGAATTTCGCGGATGGGTTTCTTCATACGACACAGCGCCTCCAGAGAGGTTCCAAAACAGCTGGGCAAGTAGTTCCCTGACACTGTGATGAAATAGTCTTTCCCCCGGTCCAAGTGCAACACCAAGATGTCCTCAATTTTATCCTCTCCTGAGTTGAGCATAGTTACAGAGTCTTTACTCACATACACCTCCAAGAATATCTCCATGGTCTCATCTGAAAATAAATAAATAAATCAAAAACTTAAGCAACAGTGAGCAGCCAACTGTTAATACTTTTAGTACATAATCATATCACAAGCTTATTTTGACTGTTGACATTGTGTGTGCTATCAGTTTTCTAGCTTGTGTTCAGTTTTATTTACATTCTGGACAAATTCTTCAATAAATGCAAGAACAGTCTTAAATGACTGGCACTCACTTGGGTCAAGAACACCTTCATTGGGATCAGCTCGTAACCAGGGCTTGCAATACTGAGAGTCTGTGAGTTTGGGAATGAAGGCAAATGTACAGGGCACTTGACCGTCATTGGTAATAAGAAAAGTCTGCTTCTGTAGCTGGCGAAACTTCACGTTCTCAAAGTGGAACTGCCCAGAATGAGAAAACACAATACAGGCCAAGACTAAGTCACTCATACACAACCACACGTGGTTCTTATGACGAAATGCCCGTTTAAGTCATACTGATACCTCTGTAAATTACACTTCAACCAATCTGAACATTCCATCAGACAGCAACACAGATTTTAAGAAGCTAATCATTGATATAAAATTATATACTCAAACACTTGGCAGACTTCAACAGTTTTAATTTAAAAAAAAATGTAAATAAACAGCAAAAACACTTATAAAGACAATTATAAATGTGTTGGTTAATACAGGAGCAACTCTGTGTTCAAATACTGGAAGCTGGCTACCCTGATGATCACTGGAAATGATTACATGTATACTGAGATATGGATAGTGGTCATTTTCACAGTTTAAAATGCTCTATAGACAAAATGAGTAACACCTTTAATTCTCTTGGCAGATCACGACTTTATAAAGCCAAGTGTGGTTACACCTTCTACAAATCCTAATGGGAGAAAAATCTTTAGTCTGTGTTTTCCCTCATGTCTTTGTTTTTGCTCTGCATGTCTTTAAATGGAAGGTGTTTATGCACTGAACTTGTGGAATTACAAGCTCAGTGAAATATTATGACCAGAGTAGCTTTAATAAACACTCATTTATTACCCAATGTGTAGAAAACTCCAAAAGCCATATTCTCAAGCCAATCAACTTTATTTAATCATCTGCAGTGGTAAAGCATGTTTATGGTAATCTAACGGTGAAATACAATTTATATAATATATTTACATATGCATAGTGAGAAAGCACAGAAATTAGGCTTAATGCTCCAAGGAATAATATAATGACTGTGTGTAAACTGAATGAATGAGTTAACCCACCTTAATCACCCCAAACCATGTGGTAAAATGTGTTACGGTATAACTTGACAAGACCAAGGTGGAATGTTTCGGACATAATTCTAAAAGATATGTTTGGCACAAAAACAAGACAGCTTATCACCCAAAGAACACCATACCCATGGTGAAGCATGGTGGTGGCAGCATCATGCTAAGGGGCTGTTTATCATCAGCTTCAACTAGGGCTCTCGTCAAGAAAGTGGGACTCGTGGATGGTTCCAAATACTAATCTATATTGGCACAAAACCTGCAGGCCTGGACAGCTTAAGTTAGAGAAAAATGTGACCTTCCAGGACCATAACAACCCAAAGTATAAACCCAAGTCAACAAAGGAATGACTTCAGAAGAAGACTGATGTTTTGGAATGGCCCAGTTACAGTCCATATTGAAATCCCATCAAAAACCTGTGGAATGACTCGAAGATGAATGTGCAGAGGAGATACCCCTCACAATTCGATAGCTCTGGAGCCTTTATTTGCAAGGAAGAGTGGAATAAAATGTGTAGACTCTTTATATCCACTGTATATCTAATCAATTTGAAGACAACTGATATGAAGATTACTGAGCATCTGTTTAAACTGGCCGAATCAGTTATGGTTCTTGGTTGGCTGAAATGAAACCTGCAGCCCCAGAGTGGCCCTTTGTAGATAAAATGAGACACCCCTGCATTATATGCATAGCATACACTGCTGTAACAGCAGGATGGTAGATGAAATCTCTGTGCATATACAACAAGATGTATAATCCTGTCTTTTGCTCTCATTACTCACTTCTCTTTGAGTCAGGAACAAAGAGGGTAGAAAGTCATTCTCCAGCCTATCCATATCACGAACTAGTTCCTCAAATATCTTCTTATAACGCTGATCATTTACCATCTTCACCTGTTACACAAACATAAAATACAGACCCACAGAATACTAACTAATTGTGAACAGTATCAAAATTAGTAAAATAAAAATGCCAAAAAAAAAAAAACGTTGGTGGAACTCTGAATCCTCACCCCGATGCTAAAAACAGAGCTGACAGGTTTGTGGTCACTGGTCTGCAGCTCCATATGGCTACGGTAGCACAGCTGCTTGACATTATTACCCCTCCATAAAATACGGTCGCACCAGGCAGGAACTCGACATTTGCCACTGAATCAAAAAGAATGAAGCACAACCAACCAACAAACAAACAAACAAACAAGCAAGCAAGCAAACAAAAAAGCAGACCAGTTTAAAGCAGTTCACAACTGTGCTCTTATTTGCTTCACAAACATATGAGGTTTTTTGTTGTTGTTTTTTTACTGTGATATACTGTGATGAACCTGGATTTACAGTAATACCTTGAGTCCCATCGGTCTGATTTTGCATCATATTTGTAAGTGGGGATAAAAGTGATTTCTCCCTCCATAAAGTCAGTGAAGGCACGTTTAGTCTGCCTCTGGATGTTCAGCTGTCAAAAGAAAATAAAGACAGAAAACAAAAACAACTGTATTTATAAGGGCAGAGCAACTGTCTCTTCAATTTAGGCATGTCTAACAGAACACGCATAAATATGACAAAAAGGAAACAGGAAAACAACAAG
The DNA here is from genome assembly GCA_028570945.1 of Gogo arcuatus. NCBI lineage: Eukaryota > Metazoa > Chordata > Actinopteri > Siluriformes > Anchariidae > Gogo > Gogo arcuatus. Next base: position 21,846,898 of record JAOTRR010000038.1, read on the forward strand.
GGATTCCAATGACTGACTGTGAATTAATGTTCCCAAAAAAGTTTTGCGAACTGAGAGGCCATATTCTTACTATACCCACAATGCCTTCCCCTTTTTTACCCAGCTATTTGGTTAAGCACATGGAAGATTCTCTCTTTGCACGTACCTGATCATACTCCTGGAGCTTCCGCAAATCTTTATCAGCAAGGAGCCTCTTTACCTCAGCTGCATCATTCAAAAACAGTCTGTAGTTCAGATCTCCCAACCAAATCACCACACTAAGACAAACAAATTAGAAACAAACAATCTGTTAGAAATAATACAACTGAATTATACATGAGAAGCCTAAACTGATTAATGCATCAGCACAAAGGAAGAGAGACATGAATTGACTGTTATATGACTAAATGTCTTGATACGGTTACTGTCTCATGTTTAATTGTGCTTAAGAAGGGGTTAGAATAGTTAACCTTATTGCTGTTTGCCAAACTCAGTGAGGGAGTGAGAGTAATAAACTTACTCATGTTTGACTATGCTGAGAGGTGGATGCTCCATGAGGTGGAAGCTCATGCGGGCACAGATCTCCTTATAGTCCTGGTTGCGTCGCTCAAAGTCTTCGACATGGGCTGCCAGGTGGGAGTTCACAATGCAAAAGCTGGTGTTGTAAAACACAAACCGCACTGCCACACCACCTTTATTTCCCTGTAGGTGTGCACAAATCAGTCAGTAGTTACCTCAGTAGTTTATTTATAAGGTGCATGAACTGAAACCAGGCATTAGCAACCTCATTATGTTCTCAAAAACAGAACCACTGCACTCAAGTTGACTCACCATTTTGTTCATTAGGCCAGTTCCAACAGTCTCAGCAGCAATTTCACTGATGTGGGTTTTGTGCTCCTTTTTGACAAACACCACCAGCATCATACCAACTAACCGAATAAGGCGTACCTGAGGATTAAAAATGTTCACCAAGTTAGTCTACAGGGCTAAGCATGTGGTCTTTTAATATAAGCTATAAATCCTGCCCTCTCTTATAGCAGTGACAAAAAAGGTTTCAAAATTGAGCTTTTAGTCTAGCTGTTATGTGGTCAGTCACTCACCTGAATGTACTTGGCTTTGGAATGAAGACTCCGCTCCACTGCGTCAACCCACAGTTGCTGTCTGGACGAATCCATGTACAACAATGCTTCTGTACTCAAATCTAACTCTTGAAACCTGTTAAGCCACAATGGTTTTCTTTTAACATATATAAATAAGGGTCAACCAAACCATACACTGATCTGAGGGAGCACCTCCCCAGTTACACTGAAAGTCACTGCTAATTATTACACGGCTCATTTGAGTACTCAATTCTGATTAGTCATTTACGGCATTCAGAGGTCTGTCATTTCTTTATATATACAGACTGCTGTTAAGTATAACAGATGATTGCTATGGACCACATCATTAGCAGAAGCAATAAAATCATTTTTAAATCAATAAAGTAATTTTTTTAATCAATATTTTGTCAAATTATTGATTTCTTCAGCAAGTAGTCATGTAATAAATGGGATAATGTACAGAGAGCCAGTCATTATCTCGAAATAAACCCCTTCAGAGTGATTCAAGACCTTTCCACTTCGTGTTGAGGTCCTGCATCACCCCGTCAGGGTTTTATTTAGCAATAATGACCAGCCTGCTATACATTATCCCTTACATATTAACCGTGTAAATGGACTGATAAATCAATGGACTGTAGGTAGACAAAACTAATAGACTTTGTAGAAATTTGTAAGAGAAATACAGATGTTTAACCGCAAATATTAGTGACACTGACCCCACTGCATACACATCAGGAGGCTCAGGGTCACAACACAACCAGGGTTCCAGTCTGCTATCAGGAGATTGACCATTCACATTCCATGTGCCTGCAAAAAACCTAGAAAATAAGGTGGGGGGGAGGTCAGCCTTACATTAGGTGGTACAAATTAACTCTTATTTTCAAGACAAAAGACAATATTAACCTAAAGTTCTGGATGTCCACATACTCCTTCTCCTTCTTGCCTAAACGGTATTTGAGAAGGCCCTCTCTCTGGCCTGTCTGGCTTAACATAGCCTGCCTCATGGTGTGTGTAGTTGGACTGTTACACCAAGCATTGGATCGGTCTGTAGAGTGATTATACCTGTAGGATTAAATAAAATACTATATCCGTTGCATAGGAAGAGAGAAACTTCCTTAAAGCACAAGAAGCTTGCTCAGACTTACTCTTGCCTGACAGGCATGGCCATTTGTAACTGAGGAGGTCTATCTTTGGGAGGTAGGCCTGCAGCAGGGGCAACAGAGGGGGTGTAACTGCCTTTCCGAGGAGGAAGAGGAGGTGTGGGAGGAGGAGGGGCTTCTCTTGGGGCAACTATCCGATTTTGTATATTCTTCTTTTCCTCTACTTTTAAACAACGGTTGAATTGATCCTCAAAACCAAAGTCTGTCACCAGCTGGCACGGAGAGTCGACAGAATCTGGTGAAAGGGCAAAAAACAAACAAACTAGAAAACAGCTTTAAATATGCAATGGGTAGATAAACATAGCATGTATTCAGTTAATACAATAATGCAAGGCACTGTATGTACCAGTGGTTAAAGGCTTTCCTGGAGTGCTACTGTTGGTGTTGCCTTGTAGCATAGCCCTAGAGGAACTGCTTGCTGCTTTGGAGGTGCTTCTCTGAGGGGGGATTGGGACAGAGCCTTTAGGTAGGACAGGAACAACAGGCTCTGTCTTCTTTGGCAGTGAACTTTTTTCTTCAACTAGAAATAAAAACAAGCAATAACACAATCAGGACAATGTACCAGTCTTAAATGTACCAGTCAAAAACATCAACCTGAATAAAAGAATTTCAAAGACAAACTGGTATGGAGTAATCACAATGCATGCGTGTTAAATGTGCTGGAGAGTCTGTAAAACTAAAATTCCCTTTAATTTTTTTATTCAATAAGGAACAGCAAACTCACCATCCACTTAATATCTTAAAAAAGATTATCTTTAATTTACTGCCATGATTACAGCTAGTATAAAAACAACCCACTAAAAGGGCTGTGGCACATTAGTTTGGGATTAGTCTCTTACTGAGGAGATCCTGCTATGTTGTTCCTAGTGACCTTATTAATATCCTGCTACTAACAGATTAATTATGACCAAAAACTAACAGGAAACTGAAAACCTGTTGTGCAGGATCTGCATACAGATAAAATGATGAAATGACAAGCGGCAGTAACCAGGTGAAAAAGTTCATATTGTTATTCTCTTTTACTATTACCAAATGCACATGTGAAAACACTTATTTATTTTATTTAGACGTTTTGTACTGTATGTACTTCTAAAAACTGCACGTTTTCCTTAACTGAACTTGAAATCTGTCTTATTTGCTCATTTCACAATCAAAACTAAAGCATTTCAATTTCTTATGTCATGTCCAGAAGTGAACCAGGAGAAAAGTTATAATATTCCATTCTAACTTCACTGAGTGGTCCCAAAGCACTGATTTTCTACAAGCAACTGCTATTTATTGATTTAATTTGCATTTATTTTAACATGTAATAAATAACGTATACAAATTAGAAATGAGACCATGAAAAATATGTCAACTTTATTTTTGAATACTGACTGACAGGATTTCTCACCCCTCCAGCAGGCAATTCTTTTTAATAATAATATCCATTATTTTAAATATAAAATGGCAAAAGATTAGGTTATTACAAATGACTATTCACTCAAACTATTTTAAGTCATTAATAACTCTGTTGTGCTCTCCATATTGTCTCAGTTATAGTCTTAACCTTTCTGAATCTGCCAGACTATAGAAAGCAAACACCCTGCCCAGCTCGACATTTGCAATCGACTTGTGATCATTTGCAGGTTATTTATGGACCTCGACTACAGAATATAGCAGAAACATTGTATTTTGTAGCTTTCAGTAGTGTTCACTCCAGTTGATCAGCAGACAGAAGCTTACCCTCTACCTAACTAACACTCAAACTCTGCTTGCCACCATAGATTCTGAGAGTGGGAGCTTCATCAACATGGATATGAACGGAAGGTGGGGTCAAGGAGTAAACAAACTGTTATAATGTTTTTGCATTTGTTACTGATGGAGCTATAGTTATAGTTAGTGATTTTGGTAAAAGGTTACAGAAGCTTGCTGTTCTGAATCACAAAGTCAAACAAAAACAGCTCCTCCCTTCACTATTCCTTCCAAATCCACACCCAAAACAGATGCCTTTGCTAAAAGGCCAGTATGCTAGTATAAAAGAAGCATTCTGAATTAACAGGCAAAATGACACAGATAAATTGAAACACCTGCTTGTCTTGATTGGTTAGATGTTTTTAATCTGTTTACAATCCCTGGGACACTACGGAGACGGCAGTGTATATTTTACTGACAGTGAAGGCCAAAGATTACAAACAGTGTTCTCTTTGCAATAGAGCTGACTGTAGCTTTAAGAAACTAGCAACACGCAGATGATCAATCTTATTCTGATCTGCTTTATTCTAAGAAAGGTAGTACATATACGTAATAACTCTGCTCTTAAAGTTTCAGATTTCTTTAAATACTCTGGCTGTTCTTCAAATTGCAAAACTTCAAGCAATTTCAAATTAATGCTTACACATATAACATGTTTGTGCCAATAGCAAATGTTTTTAAAATATCTAAAGCTACACTATGCAGAAGTTTTACTTCCAATAAAAATGATGTTTTTACATGTCTTTTGATTTCTCTACTACATCTTTCAGGACAAGTCTAAAACAGTCATCAAAGCTAGAAGTCTGCTAACTTGTGGTCTCTGGTCTAATTTTAACGCCACATGTAGTTGCTGAGAGCAAAGCGATTTATTCAGAAGACAAAAACCGACTCATAACAGAAAGCCATATTAATCTAGCTTTATGCTAAACAAAAGCTAACTGGTACTTGACTTGAACTTGGGGGCATTATAAACTATTACCGCATTTATTCAGGTTAATAAACAACCATGGTAAATAAATAAAAAGCCGGAGTTAATAAATAATCAAATGCGCAGGAGCGTATCCTCACCTTGGTGCTTAGCCTTCATCACTTGCTGGAAAAAAGTCTGACTGCGCTCATCGTCCTGTAACTCCAGCAGAAGCTCTGGAGCTTGCTCCCCTCGAATACGGATCCTCAGCATTGCTGCCGAAAGAAAGGGAGAAGTGCTGTTAGACTATGCATAACAAAGATGCGGGGCAAAACAATACATCAAAAAAACCTTCCTGAGGATGTACAGTACATAAGCTGTAATTGCATACTGACAGTAAACTGACAGAGCATGCAAAAAAGAACTAATTAAAATGACATACTAGAAGTAGGATCTTTCCTAGTGTCTTACTTCCTTTTATAAAGTACTAACTTACCTGTCAAGCATAATATTATTGAAACTACATTATATATTTAAAAAAACAAAACAAAACAAAAAAAACCTGTTTTGTCCTTACTGCTTATTGAGAGGTCAATGAGAAGAGCCTCCTCTGCTTCTGGGGAAAAAAAAAAGAAACAAACAAAGGCAGTTGCAGGAAGTTATGACTCGTATGTGCAAAGGTTGCTAGGGGCTGTACTACTGTAAGGAAACAATTCCTATAGGCTCTCTAAAGGTTTGCTTTCACATTTACAAGGAAGCTTGAACACAGACTTTTGAGGATTAAAATAGGATGATATGTTCTGATGCTTTAGTCATCAAGCTCAGTTTTTTCACTCACTACAGACACTAAAATATGATAAAGCTCAAGAGATGTAGGATTGGCATGACAGTGTTCTGGAAAAAAAAAATAGCACAATATAACAGCCACTTACCACGTACTATGTGAAAATGCCCATTGATCGGTATGGATACCTGGGGTACCAGACTGGATATGACTGCTTCTGGATTTGCCAAAACACTCAACCTTAAAGAGAGAAGGCAAAATCTTTTTTACACTTTTTGTACCACGGCATTTTTGATTGTTTAATAATGTCAGCGCCACAAGTGAAAAGAACTGCAATCCATAATTATTGTGCTTTTCTATTGCGCGGTGTGGCACGACCTGGCAAATTACCTATGATCCTCCATAATGTTGCATTTTTCATTGCCAGTTCCCTCACTATTCAGTGGAGAACCATACTGTATAGCTTTTGTTTATTACATAGTCATCTAATAAAAATCTTACATTAACTTAGTACAAAATATCTAAATATTCAGTTGTTACCATATACCTTCATTTTAAGCAGCTCAACACCAAAACACTGACTACAGGCTATTATCATGCACAATGTTTCCACCCCACAGTGCATCTGAGGGCTGAGAGAGAGAGGAAGAAAAAAAAAAAAAAAAGTTGTTGTGGCTTTCATTTTCTACCACAGACAAGTTTCCATATCTCCTCCACCATACAGCTAGGGTGAAGCTTGTTACTTTAATACACACTAATATTAGTTAGCTGTCCTACTGTTTCAGCTCCCATCAAGTGTTCCTCACAACATGCTCCAACTTCCTCTTAACTCAGCATAAAATTTAAACAGGAAAATTCACTGACTGGATGAAGCCAAAAACAAACAAACAAACATGACAAACTCCACTGACCACAATTTCTCCAGGTCTGTGTGAACTGGTTGCTGTTAAAAAGTCACAACTCAGAAGCTCTCTACTTCCCCAAAATAACTGATAGCCATTATTGCCAGGTTCTTAACACAATTTCTTGTATTGCCAGCTGTGAAATTAAATATATTTCATTGAAGATGACTTAATATATTATGCATTATAGAGCCCATGATTCCTATAGTTTACTCACTACCCTCCAAAATGTAGGCTTTTGACACTAAACTGTGACACATTTTACATTAACACACACACACACACACACACACACACACACACACACACATA
>JAOTRR010000038.1:21872305-21882991 GCA_028570945.1 Gogo arcuatus
ACACACACACACACACACACACACACACACACACACACACACACACACAGAGAGCCATTACAATATTGAATACAGTAAATAATGCACTAATCCCCTCTGTTGTAGAATCTGTACTTTATGTTCACAAACAGAAGTTAGCTGCCTTTTCCATGTTTGGACTAACAAACTGCAGATACTAATGTCCTCTTCTCCTCTTCTTCAGGGTTTGTTTTGAAAACAGCAAGACATCTCAGTGACCCTGACAGCCACTTCTCTAAAGCTGACACACAGCTATTTTGCACAGGATGTGCGAAAGATAAATCACTTCACAAACGCTCTTCTTCGGGAAGTGCCTGTGAGGCTGCAGTGTTGTGTTCACTTGTCTATCACAGATTTGTAGGAAGAAAAACTTACCAGAGAAATCTGGAGCTGACCGGGCATGGTGTGAGTTGAGAGCCAGCAAAAAGCAGAGAAAACACCAGGACAAGCCAGAGCTGCATGGACGGGACATAATGCAGGAGTCACATAACGGTCTGGTTTTAACACTGCGAGGTGGCTTGTTTGTTTGTTTCCCTCTGAATTCCAACCAGGAGAAATCACTCAATGATGCCATTGTACCAAGAGAAAAACAGGCCTCTTTTCACAGGCACTGTGAAACAGCTGATGGCTGTGGCTGGCACACTTTGGAGTGTGTGTCATTTTAATTACATGGAGCAGGTTGACAGGCTGAAGACGTAACTTATATTGTTAGTGGGTCAAAGAAACTTTTTTATTTTTTCAGCAACAGCATGCAGTAAAAATGAGAGCTGCATCAGGTCTTGTGAAATCCTAGGTGTTACCAGTGATGGGCGGCACATAGGAGTTGTAGGAGGCACAAAATGTACACTGCTTTATCAGCACAGAGTCCATAATCATACTCTTTCTCCCTCAACACGAAGAAGAGCAGCGTGAAGAAAAAGCCGTACTCCCGCTCACATCTCTGACCTCTGCCTTGTTTGTCTAATACCGAGTATGCTGACAGCAGGAAAAAGGCTGATCCAGTATCCAATTCCTTGGAACCTGACATCAGAATCTCCATGGAAACATCTTTGTAGGTCTTTATATTTCACAAAAGTAGTTTGCTTTGATTTCTACTGTTAAAGGAAGTGTACAGCATAGATTTAACATCAACACAGGTCTAATACTAACAGAGTAAAATAAGAGTGGGGGTAGGGGATACACTGAACTAAGAGTAAACTCGGCCCTATCCTGCTTCCTGTGCTGGCCTGACTGTGGCCTTGTTTCATTTCCAGGATTTGTTAGTAATTTCCATTTTAAGGGGTTGTTTTGCAATCTTACATTTCATACTGGAAGTCCTCCCTTTCTGATAAATGCTCTGAGAAAACAGAACATTAACTTTACTACTTTCTATTTGGCATTGTGTATATTCTTGTGCCTGGTACTTTCTGTCTCTTGAAAGGTATTTGGTTGTGGCCCACTGGGACTGTTTATGAAACAGTTGTGAAATCCCCCATAGTGATGCAACAAATCTCTGTCCGTAAAGCAGAAACGAAACCCCTCACCATCCATTTTTAGTTTACAGAGCTTTCAGGCATGCCTCTTTTGTTCATGGAGCTTGGTAACAAGTTAAACCCACTTTTAAGGTAGGCAAATATAATTTCTTTCTCTTCAGGATGGTTCATGTATCTGAGTTCAAACAGTAAAAGTACAGTTTATATGGTATCCATGCTAACAGTTAACAAACATTTGATACTCAGCTATAGTTTGAAGTAAGCGTTGAATCATGAACCCGAGACCTCATCAATTTCTCAATACTTTCCCTTTATATACCTAGATGAGCTTCAATGAGCAACAGTTTCGTAACATTGATCACAAACTCACATGCACAACACACTCCCATCACCATCACCCTCTGCATGACTCATGGCTGAGATCAGAGCCTGCTCTCTTCCAAGACATTTCAAAGAAGTTTCTGGAAAGTGTAGAAAACTAATACAAACCTGTAAAAAAATTCTAATTTGAATTCTGATTAAACTACATATACACCAGAGTGTTGTGAATTTTATTTAAACATAACACATTGGCTTTTAACACAAATCAAAGTGTTTTTAAAGTACATTTAGATTCTCTCCCTACATCCCACAGCTGTGATAATTGTATTTCTTTTTCTATTAGTATTAATTAAACTAAGTAAGAGAGAAGGGCATTGTGGTTGGACATAGTGGAAGCTTTGTTTTGGGAGTCACAGGCACTGAGAGTAGTGTTACAGGAGGCAGAATAATCTAGAAATAGCACACATGTTTAGTGTTGATGGCTTTAGTGAATGGAATGTAAGTGGAACTCCATATTCATTGGCGTTTCACTCTTTGTTAATTAAGAGCTATGTAATGAAATATGAGCTATTTTTGAACACTGCATCTACTTGGCCACTAGTTTATATAAGTCGATGCCACACCCATCCAACTTTCCCTCCCCCTTCGACTTAAAGTGTTGAAAGAGCAGATCCCTGACCAGCCAGCTAACAGTCAACTAACTCCTGCACACTGGCACTGGCACTGGCACATGCATGTGTGGTGATTTTTTCTTTTCCCTCTTGGTCACAGCTAATTTGTAGGATCACTTCAGAACAGTTTTGGGCTAACAAGCATCCAGATTGTGGAAAATAATGGCACTACAACAGGACAAAGAACCAAGCATTGAGCTCTTCATAAAGGTTGGTGCTTTCTACTTTCATTATTAATTATTATGAATCACTTACATTTTCAAGGGTTATAGCAGGAATGAAATATTTGAACTCACTAAGTTCTACTAAGGCAAGCAAAATTGAATAGACTTACCTCTATCTTTTACCTACAAAATAGAAGTACAGAATCTATTCTACTTTTGGTTCTAATTCGAAGTGAATAGTGATGTCAACTGAAAAAAAAAACAACTTAAGGATTCTAGATATGACCTGTTTATATACTGACAGGACTGTACATTATTATCACATATAATCTCAAGCTGATATCATGAGAAATTTATACAAATTCTACCAAAAATGGCTGATGTAACTGAAAAATGTTACAAATTTGTGAGTGTAAGACTATATCGGTTTTACTATAACACCAACACACAAGAAAAAAATATATATATTAGCAGGGAATGACAGACATTTGTCTTCTCTCTATCAATGATCTCTGTCTAAAGAGGCAAAGATCTTCTTTATGTTCATTCTGAACTGGAAGTTTACTGTCCTGTCATTATGTTGTTGTAGTTGCATAGTAGCGCCTCGTGTGCAACTGTGATCTTATACGCTGCTCTTTATCACAACATACACACCTCAAGAGATTAGGGGGGGCGGCATCTTATCATCTAACACACACAGGGAAACGCTGGAAATCCCAGACCCCTTCCTGAGGCCCACACAGACACAGGCACACACGCTTGCACGTGCACATGTAGATATTTTAATACTCATACTAATTTACCTATTATATGGAAACCTTTGGCAATAAACACAATGACCAGAGAGATTCCAGAGGACTATTCAATTGAAATATGGCACAAGAAATTATTTCTACTAAACAACACAACATTCCTGAATTACAGGGTTGTTGATTTTGCTGCTTTTAGAGCAGGTATGCTTTGACTGGACTAAAGTGGATTCCTGTCTTTGGATTAAGTCCTATAAAAAGCCCGAGTGCTCAAACACAGCTACCGCTTTTTATCTTCCTGTTTTTGAGGTCCTTTTTAAAGTAACGGCTAGACAATACACTGTGGTTTGAGACAGAATGATGAATTAGGAGGAAAAGATAAATGGTGATTTATCCTGTCTATAAGTATCCTGTAGGAACCCAACTACATTTTCTGCTCCTCTGCACATAGGAGCAAAGCTAGACCAAAGCTAAAAGTTTTTGTTTTTGTTTTTTTTTATTTTAGTGAATGAATATGAGACCCTGTGTGTCTGGCTACAGCATTAAACACAGATTTGCCATGTGTTTCTCCAGGCAGGCCATGATGGAGAGAATGTGGGGAACTGTCCCTTCTGTCAGAGTCTGTTCATGGTGCTGTGGCTGAAAGGAGTGAAATTCACAGTTACTACAGTCGATATGAGGAAGTAAGTGCTGCCCCTAACCGTTAGCTACAGACATTGCATCAGTTGTTGCATTCTTGGAATAATCAGGTTGGGAGGGGCCACTGGATATGTATTTCTGAGTAGTTGTCATGCCTGTGTTACTTACTTTTGTTTTTACTGTTTGTATTAAGCAAATAAAATTAGTTCACTCAGTCATCCTGTTAGCTTCTGTCACAGCCAGCCTCTCCCACATCCATGTGTTTTGCTTAATGAATAACAAAAAAACGTGAAAGAGTGATTAATCATTACAAGTCTGATTCAGAAACAAATGATAACCAATAAGTGCTCCATGTGATTGATGAGTTCATCCACACCCTGTAGGTCACATACTGACACATTTTTACTGTGCAGGAAGCCAGAGGAGCTGAAAGACTTAGCTCCAGGGACCAACCCTCCTTTCCTCCTATACACCGGTGCTCTTAAGACTGACTTCATGAAGATTGAGGAGTTTCTGGAGGCAACCCTTTCCCCTCCCAGGTATTTTGGAATATACACTTCATCGAATCCTCTATGTTTGCACTCTTACACCTAAGACTCTACTTAAATGACTTTGCTGATTAATAACAAATACATTATTGTATTAAAAATAATAGGATAATTTCATATAGTATAATCTTTTAAAAAATTTGGTACCACATAAGCCACGATTAACCTGGACATACACAGAGGTATAGTACACACATACACACAGATCTCACTCAATCTCTCCTGCCCTACCCTCAGATACCCTCATCTCAGTCCCCTGAATAAAGAGTCATTTGATGTGGGTGCTGACATTTTTGCCAAGTTTTCTGCTTTCATCAAGAACAGTCCAAACAACAGAGGTTAGTGATATTTAACCAATGTAAAAAAAAATGCACTTAAATGATTGATTAGTAGTTTATTCACATCTAAATATAGTAAATATCATATTGGGTTGGTGCCTATGCATGCATTTTGTACCTTGATTTATTCTGGCTTTTTTTCAGAAATTACACTCACCCACCACTTTATTAGGATGCCTGCATATCCAATGCATAAATTCATGCAGATGCAGTTCAAGAGCTTCAGTTCATGTTCACATCACACATCAGGATGGGGAAACAATGTGATCTCAGTGACTTTGACTGTGGCATGGTTGCTGATGCCAGACAGGCGTGTTTGAGTATTTCAGATACTGCTGATGTCCTGGGATTTTCACACACAACAGTCTGTAGAGGTTACACAGAATGGTGCAACAAACAAACAAACAAAAAACAGTCCATCCATCCATCCATCCATTATCTATACTGCTTATCTATCAGGGTCACGGTTGAGCTGGAGCCAATCACAGCAGACTTCGGGTGAGGCCAGTCAGTGAGCAGTAAGAAAATAAAATCAATCTAGTGAGCAGACGTTCTGTGGGTGGAAATGCCTTGTTGAGATAATGGAGAGATCTCGTTGGAGAGATATGGAGAGATATGGCGAGATCAGAGGAGTATAGCCAGACTGGCTTGAGAGGACAGAAAGACTACTGTACTGATCAATTAACCACTTTTTAAAACTTTGGTCAGCAAAGCAGCATCTCAGAGCTCACAACCTTGTTGAACCTTGAGGTGGATGGACTACAACAGCAGAAGCCCTCATCGGATTTCACTCCTGTCAGTCAAGAACAGGAATGTGAGGCTACAGTAGGCACTTTCTCCAATCTTCAACTATCCAATTTAGATGAACTTGTAGCCACTGATGCTTCAGATTACATTCTAGTGTTTGATGTGAACATTAACTGAAACTCTTCATTTTTATCTGCATGATCTTATTCATTGTGCTGCTGCCACATGATTGGATGACTGGATAATTGCATGAATGTGCAGGTGTACAGATGTTCCTAATACAGTGGATGGCATATAAAGTACAATAGAAGTACAAATAAGATACATTTGTTCATTCTTTGTCCACACAGTACAAGAGCAGGCTTTGCTAAGGGAGTTCAAACGCCTTGATATTTATTTAAACACACCACTGCCCGAGGAGATAGACCACAATTCCACAGAAGACATTTCTGTCTCCAAGAGGAAGTACCTTGATGGCAACCGGCTGACATTAGCAGACTGCAACTTGCTGCCCAAATTACATGTGATCAAGGTGAGACAGACAGGTTGGAGTGAAAGAAAAAAATACATTGTTTTCTTGAAATGTTTTAAATCTATCATGGAATAGACTAAATATTAGCTGTGTCTGATAGCTCACTTATTATGACCAGTATTGAGTTTCTGGATATATATTTTTAACAATGTGCAGTAAACCAAAAGTCATATTATGTCTCATGTTCTCTATATTTGAAGGTTGCTGCCAAGAAGTATTGTAACTTTGAGATCCCAGCTCAATTCACTGGCGTACATCGCTACTTGCAGAATGCATACGAGAGAGAGGAGTTCAGCCAGACTTGTCCAGCTAACATTGAGATTGAGAAAGCCTATCTGAGTGTTGCTAACAAGAGGACATAAATCTCCAGCTAGGACATTTCCATCAACTCTATATATGAAGGAGGACATTCCGCCTAAATTTTGTAAATAGCTTTAAATTAAAAAACAAGTGTCAGGTTCAGTTTAAATGACTGTTTTCTGTGAGTTTGGTATAATAGTGAAATGTTTGTTAATGTTCTGAATTGTACTACTGTGCCATTTAATGGTTTTACCATTTATTTAGCCCATAAACCTAAAACACTAGAGAGTCACATGAGTAATTTTCTATCTTCATTTGTCATATTGGCATGTTCTATTTTTCGAATAGGAATTCCTGAATAATTATTTTATGATTCTGGATAACCACTGCATAACCCCATATGCAGCCTGTTAAACGGGCCATATGTGCAATTTAATGTATATCAACTATGATTTGCATTGTCCGTAGTGTATATATGTATTTTACACAGAGAAACATTTTTCTAAATGTTTTTTTACACTTTTTTTTGGTTTTTGGTTGTTGTTCTGTTTGTTATTATGTACAGCCCCACAAAAGAGGGTTTCTATTTGACAAAATTCTCCAGGATGAAGCCCTTTAGAAAGCTACATCTGTTAACCATACAAAAGAAACATGAGGAACCTTTTTTCCCATAAGAGTTAATCTATTCAATCCTAACACATACATTTTATGTATAGACATAGTATTATATATACACGTATCACACTATTGTAATATTGCAAAGTAAGATAAAAGTGAGTTAAAACACTATACCATAACAAAGCATACTGGCAAACTTATCTCTGAATCAACATAATAAACTGAACTTTCATGTTATGTACATACTTCAGATATTCTGCATTCATACAAAATGAGTATCTGTATTACAGAAAAGGTTACATTCAGATCAATGATCGTACTGTTACTGAAGGAAAAGTTCAAATGTATTTCATTTCACAATTTAATTAATAATAAAAATCATTTCATACATATCAACAACATTGTGCACATCTGTTTGTTCTTTTGTGTGTTTATGAACATGCAGATCTTAGAATGAAGATGTATTGCTGATTGAAAAATACTGAGGTGACTCGAATTTGCTGGACAAAATGCTCATAACATGTACAGACACAGTGTTGGCCTCATAAAAGCTGCACTTTTCTACATAGCTTTTTTTTTTTTTTTTTACAGAGATTAGCTGTATTCATGTTGTTGAAAAATACATCTATGTTCTAGTTAATACGCTGTAGTTAAATTAATATACACATTTTTAAAGGGCTGCTGGATTGATGTCTAAGGAAGAAGACAAACGTGACCTTTTTGGTGACCGTTCCTCCATAATTCCCTCAGGACTCCTAGTTTGTTACACAGTACTTCCAGAAACAGGCTGTCAGGGAGCGACAAAGACAAAGAGCTTCATTGTTCGGTATTTCTAGCAGTGTGGCAATATGTTGTTTTGATGATATATTGTGATTAAAAAATAGTTATACTATTAACATCATGCTAGACTGCTTCTGAAAATGAAAACAAAAACTGAAATACTCGACAAGGTTTTTAAAACATGGTAACACAAGAACACCAGGCAAAAAAAAAAAAAATCCTGAGATTCCATATAAACAAAGTCACAAGAAAAGGTATGGATGCAAATCCCACTGCTTAACTTGAAACATTATCTTTTTATATGATCATGTGAATTGTTACAAAGTGTGAGACCATGTTCACTAAAAAGAAGAGAAATTACTAAAAATTTTCTGTACTATTTTGCTAAACAGTAGAAAGGTGGTCCTTAATATAAATATGATTACCTTAAAGTCTTAAAAGAAAATATTCAGGTTTCTCAAACTGAATAATTTAATAATATCTTACATCAGTGTAAAATAGTGAGCACACTCTGTGATATTGTGAAAACCATGTTATGAGGTTGTGCAGTTAGTTTTCCACTCCTAATAGCAAGCTTCTCGGAATGTAGAATGATTACTTTTCATTCTACAGTCTCAGCATTGCATAAGACAGTTATAAACATGCTTTTTCATTTTGTACATTTTTGTAGCCTCCAAGCCTAGAACTATAACAGCCTGATTGTGCTTTAGTATTCATCAAGAGCTATAAAAACTAATATATACAAATCATGCAGCTATTTCACAAAGCCAAGTCTGACCTCTCTTGTTGGGTTTGGGTAAGTTCTGCTCAGATCGAAGAAAGCCTTGAGACCGCAGGTTATCTGCTGCTGCTAATTTCCTGACTACTTCTTTTAAGTCATCCACCTGAGAGACAATTTTCGTTGATGGTAGACAATCAGCAGAAGACCCACTTGAAAGAAAAAGAAACTTGAGACAACAACATCATAAGTTTCTTACCATGTGGTTCATTTTATCCTGCTGGAGATTCTCTTTCGCTCCTGAAACATGCAGCAGAAACCAGATTTAAATCACAGTAAAAGGTGAAAACTAATACAAGTGATCTATACTCTACAACTACTGAAACTTTTATTCACATTAATTATACATAATTATTACATAATTATTCCCATTCTCTCACCTTTAGGCCAAACGTCTCTGTCTCTTTCCTGGTGAAGCAGGACGGGAAGGATGGTTTTGACGTCTCTTTGTGCACTCAGGTCATCGTTCTGTCCATCCTCTATTTCTGTCACCAGTTTCTGAAGGAGGTCTGATAGAAAGAATAAAGAAGTTGGAAAAATAGAGTGGCACTAATAAATATCCTGGCAAGTACACATTTCGAACATCCAATGTTAAACATACCTGTGTGAATAATGGATTGATTTGGAGACATTTTTGCTGAACTCCAGAGGCATATAGAGTCTCTGAACTTTTAAAAAGAATTAGGGAAGCACCTAGATTCATCTTATCTCATTTGAAAAGTCAACTCAAACTTAGGTCTTGGGCTAAATGTAGGAATGTGAGATAGCTCTACAATGTGTGGTGCTTTTATAACCTGAACATTATATCTAGTTTTCTCTGACACAATAGGAAACATAATGTAAGCAAAACAGAATCCAATACCTACTGAATTACATAAGAAATTTTATTAAAATTCTTCAAATTGTAATATCATTTTTTATTTCACATAAAAATCAATATCTGTTCATAAAGACTCCTAAGACAGCCAGTAAGCAGACCAGCACTGTAATGGCATCAATATGAAAATGTAATATATTGCAGTCAAGTACAGTATATCTATATCTATCTATATCTATATCTATATCTATATATCTATATCTATATCTATATATATACTGCAATCCCCATTATTCATCTGTTAGATGAAATCATATTAAAACTCTGTGACTTGTCTTTCAAATTGTTCAAGAAGCTAACTGAACTTACCTTCGTGTGGTGTCAGAGATGTATCTGAGTATAAAGGTAACGCATTAGCTGCAGGGAAAACCATGGCCAAAATGTAGAGCAGTGCCACAGACAGCATGCTGACAGAATCTTGAACCACTTGAGTCTTTGCTTTCTGGCTGTGGGAAGGGACTTTAGTTTTATATCTTCCAGGGCCATCTATCCTGGACGGATCAATATTGCTCATGTCAACCTATCAGTGTAAATGGTTTTGATGTGACAGCACTCTCGTCATAGGTGTAATCAGGGTGTACTCACAATTCATAGGGTGCCTATCTCTGCTTGCACAGTGAGCCCTAACAAATGTTGACTCTCTCTTACAAGTTAGCCACTGTTCGGCCATCTCACATTGTTTATAGCCTACGTGGCTTGTCAAATGTATGGACCATATGGAAATGTCAAAGCATAGCATTGTCTTCATCCAGGCCTAAAAGATGCAAGCTAGTATAAAGTCGTCTTGGATTATGTCATTTGTTCTATTTTAAATAACTGTTTAATGTAGTACCATTTTCCCTTTTGAACAAACAAACATGCAAAGTTGGTGGCATGTTGGCACCATGATAAAGCGGTTACTGAAAGTGAATTCATAAATGAAATTAAACATAAGTAAAGACAACAGATTTTAGAGTAGACAACGTTTTATTGAGATATATAGTACTGTGTATTCAAACAAGTTACCAATAAATAAGCAGTTTATTGCAGTTTACAGTAAAAGTTGGGACAGGAGCATGTTTACCACTGTGTTACATCAACTTTTCTTTTAACAACACTCAGTAAGTGTTTGGGAACTGAGGACACTAATTGATG
>JAOTRR010000038.1:21943140-21955193 GCA_028570945.1 Gogo arcuatus
GAGAAGGAATGGCAACATTATAAAGTAGTAAACGCTTTACCGTCCCAACTTTTTTGGAAATGTGTTGCAAGAATCAGAATTGATATGTGTTTAATTTGAAAAAACAACAACAACAACAATCAAATTCATGAGGTAAAACATCAAATAATGTGCTGTTTTGTTGTTTTGAATGCAATACTGGTCAAAGATTATTTACAAATCATTGTTTTCAGTTTAAATTTTAATTTCAATGTACTGTCCCAACGTTTTCTGATTTGGGGATGTAGTTAAACATATCATTACCTGGTAGAGAGAGCCACATCTCTACCAGAAGAGAGCCATATTAGAAAATTTGATTTTAAATGTTTATATGGCTTTATATGGCTTTATATGGTGTATATGGTTTATTCCAGTGCACATATGGCTGACGGACCAAAAGCCTGTGGAACCCCTGAACTTAAACTACACTGGACCAATCCCACACTTTTCAATAACTTTAGCTATCCCTTCTCACAGTAAAAAAAAAAAAAAAAAGTCCTATCAATTCCAGTTACAATATATGACTGCAAAAGAATTTGTTTTTAATTAGAAACATAGGTAAAATAAGTGGAGCATATTTCTGGCAGTTGCTGAAAAATTTAGTGTGTTACTTAACAAATGAAAAAAAAGAAGACATAAATGAATCATTTATTGTTCTACTTCTTAACATTCTGCACCACCAAGGCAGTTTGCTGTGGAACTTCAGGAGTATTCCCTTCTGCTCATTTCCTTGATGAGTACCAATAACAAAGTCATCACCTCATGACCATGACCCCAAGTGCACAGCCAGGACACACCAGGAAACTGGAGCACCCGGAGGACACCCACACAGGCACAGGGAGAACATGCAAACTCCACACAGAAAGGCTCTGGTCAGCCGCGTTCGAATCCAGAAGCTTCTTGCTGTGAGGCAACAGTGCTAACCACTGTACTACCGTGCTGTGTGTTAAATACATATCATAAAAAAATAAATACATCACAAAAGTATGTAATAAATAACACCCAGTTTAAAAATGTATTTGCCTCAGTTTATCCACCTCTTGTTTGTTACTGGGACACCCTACTGACCTCCTCCCAGATGTTTTGGCACAGATGAATGGAGAGGTATGGCATCCTTTGTCAGAATACCTGTAGGTTTGGTCCTACGGAGTGGTGAACAGGTAGAACTCCTAGTAAACAGGCTTTGTACAGAACAGTTCTGGGAATGGTGTGTGCCCTGCCAAGTGGACCTTGTGCACTGCTCAGTGTCTAAAGTGTCTGGAGTTACCTTGTGTCTGAACCCTGGGTCCCTGCCTAATGTTATGCAACCCAGGTTTCAGAATCGGATAATTGAGCTCTCTGCAATTGCCCTAAATACATTTTATTTATTTAAATTTCACACAAATCCATGCAATTCAAAGATTTTCACGAAAACTATGACAGCATAAAACAAAAGCTAATCTCTTCTTATCATGACCCAAAGACAAAATGAGAAAAATGTATGGAATATACAATATGAGTAAAATTACTATATGAGTAAAAAGTGTAAGTTCACCCCCAGCTCTGAGCCTAACTTGACCAACTGCATAATTCTGAAAAATGCTAAAAAGTGGGCAAGGAGCTGAGGGCATGGGGGTAGGGGGGAATGTGTGAGGCAGGAGCTGGTCAGTGAATCTCGATCAGCATACATTTGAAAATGTGGTTTCAGACTCTCACTCAAGGGTGGGGGCTGGGGGAGGTTGGCATTAACATTCTTTTTTTTTTTTGTTTAAATAAAAATGTCATGACGTAATGAAGTACCAAACAGTTGACTCTACATCAATATCGACCTTGCAAGGTTCAGGATGATTTAAACATGCAGATGACATTTTGAGCTATTTTCACCCATATAATGCTTATTTTTTTTATAAAAATGGTAATTTTGTCAATATTAATACCAGCATTAATGTTTCAGCACAGTAGTCATATCATTTAGTTTACAGCTCAAAAACACATTTAAGTGCACAGTATCTTTTTAAATACTTGAATTTGCACTGCACTGCATGAACAATTCCACTCTTTCATTTTTTACTTATTTTTACAAAACTACCCTCCATTTTCGCATTATTGTACATGGAGGAATTAAATGTCAATAACAACTAAGCTCTTTGACTGATACATCCTAATGTTCTTGTTCTGCTGCTTTAACATCAACTACAAGTTATAACAGAGCTGAGAGGAATATTTAGGTGTTTTTGTTTGTTTGTAAAATTCCTTTTTTGGAACAAATGTTGACCATGAGTAAGTCAAACTTCAGTTAGATATTTTTTTTTATTTCATGGAAATACAATGCAATTTTCAATCCATTTGCACAACCATTTGTTGTACATTTTATTGTTTTTCCTTTTTCTATTTTAAAACACTTGATCACTTGTACAACAATATGAACAAGAATTCATGTCACAATAAGATCCAAGATGACAATAAGTTACACCCGTCATGCCAGCATTTAAAAGCAAAGCCTCAGAATTTTCATTTCATTTTTATCATGAAACAATTTAAGCCCTCCAAGGCGGAAGGAAAATTGGTTTATGTGTATGTGAACAGAGACTTGTAAAAGGAACCCTTACTTTACTAAGTACTTTAAAAGAGAAAGGTATGTAAAAGATCCTGAACTCAGGAAAGAGATGAGTTCATGAAGATCCACTCAAAACAGTAGCTCTAGGTCTTATAACTGCCCGTATGTACATAAAATGGAAGTTTAAAGGTCATTTTCCCTTAACAACATGTACCATGGCATATGATGGGAAACACCCCAATTCTGAAATATTGGATATTTCCTCTAAATGAAATCAAGAGGTATTTTAAAAGAAATCCTCCATCCTCCATTGCAACACAACTTTAAATTTAGATTATGTGAGTTCACAATGCAAAACATCTCCACTGGTTAAATACACATTTTGAATTAAAACATTATTAGCCCAGACAAGCAGTCCATAAACTGAGGCGTTAATAATTTCAACCATTGGTGGGGTTTTGTTTTCTGTAGATTAGGCGAATACTCAGGACATATTACATTATAAAAAATGAACAAGTACCACACCAAATACATCACTTTGTCTGATATTTTAAGATGGAAAATAGAAGATATAATAAGCTTTAAAAAGAATTCAGAAAAGCAGAGTTAACTGGGTAATGAAGGAAACATAATGTGGTGATTTCTTTGAAATGTGTCAAAATTAACAATGATAAATAAATATTTAAACTAGATTAACACTTTAGTGGCCATGGACCAGATTCTTTTTTGCTACTATTTCTTTAGGGACATACATAAAAAATTAAAATGTGAATTTAATTGAAAGAGGTGGACAACTGAAAGGTGAAAGCTTTTTTAAATGGCCATGCAAAAATGGTCTTTACCAAAGCCCATTTACTATCAGTATAACCAAGTGTAATGATATCAGGAATGAAAAAAATAAAAATAAAAATCACAATATAAATTTATATATGTGCTCTGGTTAATTTAATAGATATATTTAAATTTGTTACTTTTTACTTTACCATAATTTGCCTTGTGTATTACAGGCAGGACCTGGTGTGATACCTAAGGAATCTTATTAGGATGTTCAGAATTGAGGCTCAGAGAACAGTGGTTAAGGCCTTCAGTTCATTCACTTGAGGATCTAATTTTTGGAAAACTGTGGAGGTATGTCTGCCACTGTTAAAACAGTGGTCGAGAAAACGCTTATGTTTGTAAACCCGCCCACACCAGAGGAAAGCGTTTCAGCGGTAGGCTGAGGGGGTTTTTAACATGTGGTTGCCAGGGACTGGTGTATAGGAGGCTGGAAACAGCGAACATGCTCGACTGTAGAACTGTCCGTCTCAACAGCTTTCATGTACTTGTTGAGAATGGCAAAGATCTCGTTGTTGAGGATCTGGTACTTTCGGATGCGGTCAGCCATTTTCTTCAAGGGCTGAAAATCAAAGGCATGGAAAGTAACATATTAGATACTCTGTTGAAATGTTTCAGCATTTTTCCAATCATTTTTTCAGTTTATTCTGGCTAAACTGTGTCTACATCCTGATAGCTATGGATGAAAAAAAATGTTTCTTTGCATTTGTTATGTAATCGACCAATAAGGGTTGTATTTTTATGAAAAGGCAAAACAAAAACGGCAGCATATTACTAATCTGATTGTGCGTTAGCTGATTTTTCCTCAGGTGCTTGAGTATCTGCTACATTGCCCCTTGTTGCCTCCAGTGCCATTTTGGAATTTTTACCTCTGCCAACTTTGTTGGAGGAGGTTGTCTTTGCCTCCGTTTGTTTGTTTGTTTGTTTGTTTGTTTGTTTGCCTGTTCCTAAAGTAACTCAAAAAGTAGTGAACGGATTTTGATGAAATTTTGAGGAAGGTGGGCCATGGGCCAAGGAACTATGAAAGCTAGATAGTAAACTGAGTTCAAAACAAGCATAAACCGAGTGAACGCTTGCCTGAAGAAGAACCTACCAGTCAATGTGAAATGGCTACTGTGCGGATGCTTGTGTTGTTTTGATTGATTTTGATGCAAATCCGGATATGTATGTAAACATTTGATTAAATTTGATGGATTGATTAGATTTTGATGCAAATCCAGATATGTATGTAAACATAGTAAACGTGAATATTCTAATACGTGGCTTGGCAGAGGTATGCACTCTACTGAGTGCCCTTCTAGTTTTAAAGGTGTGACTGAGGCCCATATCAAATCAAATAATTATTTAAATAAAAGCCCCTGACTGCTGACTGTCAGTTTACAGCATGTGACCTGCTGTTTCACTGCAGCTACAGCCTACAACCCTACATTTGCAGTGTGGAGATGGTGAGTTTAATTTTAGTTTGAACACATACTGCATGTGTGCTTAGCAAGAAAAAGTGTTCCATACCGTTGCTTTGCAGTTTACTATCTAGCTTTCATAGTTGAACTTTTAAATATGGGTTGTTAAAGATGGGTTCATGTTTCAACTTAAAGTTTAATTTGGACATGCATTTTATTATGTTTATTATATTCTTTTTCATTATTTGACATATTAAAGATTTATCCTTCCCTTTTATCTTTTTCCGGCTGCTCCTGTTAGGGGTCGCCACAGCAGATCATCTGTCCCAATTTTTATGATCTACATATTTGATCTGGCATAGGTTCTTACACCAGATGCCCTTCCTGACACAACCTTCTCCAAGCTATCTGGGCTTGGGACCGGCACTAAGTATGCACTGGCTTGTGCAACCCCAGTGGCTGGGTATTTTTACCTAAAAAGGCATGTCTTTGAACTGTGGGAGGAAACCAACAGAGACACAGGGAGAACATACAAAGTCCACACAGAAAGGCCCCCGTCGGTCATAAGGTTCAAACCGGGAAGGCAACAGTGCTAACCACTGCACCACCATGCCTGTGCGGCAACAGTGCTAACCACTGCACCACCATGCCGCCCTTATCCTTCCTTTTATAGTTAGTACAAAGATACTTCAGAAAGAAAGAAGGCAAAAAGAAAAACAAAAGATCCTGTCCTCTAATAGCCAGTAAGAAGTATGCAGAATAATCCAGAAATAATTCTAACAATTACATTTATATTTGCACAATTTTATGTTGCGCAGGTCATGCCATAGTTGTTCAGTAGTGTTAAAATCTTTATCTGTTTTTTTAAGAACCTGCCCCTCTCTCTCTCTTTTTACAGATATTCCACAATATTGTCATAAAGAAGATACCTCAACATTCTAAATTTAGTGATTTACATTGAACCAAATAAAGCCAGACCAGTGTGTGCTTTTACACAGTGTGCCAGCATTCCGCAACCAGAGGCATGACGTATAGCTAGAGCTTCGGCGTCTAGGGTGACGAATAACACACTACGTGCCGGAAATATGAATACCCCGACCATACCGATGTTGCTTTCAAAATAATAACAGCTGGTGACCTGAGTGTTGAAGTGCTTTTGTTAGCTATGCACTTATTGAACCACTCTTCAAACACAAGCAAAGTTGCTCTGTGTTCAGAAATATGTTGGAGGAAAAACTGAAGAGAATTAGGAAGTGATTTGAGGCAGAAAGGCACGCGGACCTTAGTACACGGAGATGTTTGAATTTGCGCTGGTCTTGAAAAAAAGAACGTGAAAAATGTCACACCCCTGTCCTGCTGTGCCGGCCCTCCCTTTTACACAGACATCAATCCTGCCTCTGTTACTATCACTCATTCCGCCTCAGAGGTGAAACAACACAGACACCCTGTTCTGCATTTGGACGTTTTATACATAACACGAGGCAGAATAAAGGTGTAAGATTTCCGCCTTGAACAGACAGTGTATAAGGGGCTTCTCTCTCTCGTGGTCAGGGAGGAGGGACTGTGCATTTCCTTGCTTCTTAGGATAGGAGTGGACAACCCACTTGTCTGGTGACTTACTGCTCCTGATTTGTTTGGAGTGTGGAGTATGAATTTGGCAGGTAGCCAATACTTACATATAGCACCTTTAAAAATGATGCTGTTGCTTAGTTCTGATTGTTTTTGCACACTGTTTCTGACGCAGAACATAAAGATTGAAGATGGGTGTACAGGTATAAATGAGTGTTAAATGTTGTCTACTTTTAGAGATTTTAAAATAGAATTTTTATCACAGTTGAACAATTTAAATCAGTGTAAACCAAAGGTCATCAAAGAAGCATTTGAGTAATCATTTTCTATTGCTTTTCCATAAAAATGTGTATAACATGACACATACTTAACCATTAAGTATTTTGGAAATACACTGTTATTAAATTTTGGCTATATTGCCCACAATATCACCTTAATAACTCCACAAGGTCATAGAGGACACCTACCATGTTCTTGATGACACTCACCACGTTCTTGATGATCTCGTCCTTGCCATCCTGTCTCTGGACCTTCAGTAAATGGTAGCAGAAATCAAAGAGGTCGAAGCGCCGCTGCTGGCCCAACAGCACGATGATGGCACAGCCAGCCCAGTTCAGTCCATCCCCAAAACACTGCCTAAACACAAACAGAGTTGCACCATAGTATGCTCAGTAGACTCAAGAAAGACCAACCTAATATTCCTAAAACCTCTATCACACAAAAGATCACTGTAAGAAGTATAGGGTGTATCATGTAGAACACTCACTAATAAACTAATAATGGCCTTTAACGCTTCACTGTTTTTGTGTTTGTGCCTTTGTCAATGTTTGTCAATGCTAATTTAAATGACATACTCTGCAGTGAACTCGTGTGTGCCCACTGGGATGCAGTAGACAAATTGCATGGCACTCCAGAGCCGGTGGAACTCCATGCACTCGTCCACGTGCATGACGCCGTTGCTGGGTGGTGGGCCGCGCCACACGCTGTCCTGCAGAAAGCTGCGGATGCGCGTGAGGATGACCTCGAACATCGACAACCCGCAGCACAGCCTCTCCTTTGTCAGCAGGTCTCCCTCTCGTGCTATAGCAATTTGCTGTCAGGAAGATTGCCATATAAATACAAGCAGCTTGAAGTTTTGTATCACATATTTCACTTCCCATGCTGAGTGACATTACAATGCCAGACCCATTATAACCTCTGAACAAATGTTTGTCTCTCACCTGTGGAGTGCCAAGTCTCTCAATAAGAGGAACCAAGTGCAGAGGAGCATACTTCGCTTCCAGCCTCTTCATCCTGACCTCCAACCTCTCACCCTCTACACACCAAGCAATAGCATGGGATAAGGCTCAGAATGCTAAGCTGCTTTTACTGATCTCGGCAAGAGGAGAGTGTAATTATTCATAATCTGTTTTGTTCTTCACCTTTGATGTAGACTCTCGGGAGAATGTTCTGGAATGGAGCTGCATGAAGGAGGTCACAGACTTCTTCCTGGGACTAAAATGAAAATAAACCGCCAGGGAAACCAAGTGAGCAACAAAACTACTTAACAAAGTTTCCATTGTGAAATTAAAGAAACCACACAGACAGCAGTGTGGAAATTGGATGTTATCCAATGATTATATACTGTACATATGATGTAAAATCTATGTAAAATCCATGGAGGATGCAGAGGACAAAACTTGGCTTTAAGCCCTAACTACAGTCCAGCTTGTTAAAAAATATATCATAAAACCTATAATACACTCAGCTGCCAGTTTATGAGATTCCTTGTAGCTATACTCATTGATCATATTATCAGGTACACCTTCAACATAAGTCACTGTGCAGTATATAATACTGTAGTCCATCTGTTGCAGCCTCTACACCATCCATCCTTGTAAAGGAAGTACCATAAGACCATTGGTGAGCAGATATTATTTAAGTGGTGTTTCACAGTGACAATACATAGTAGAGTTGCATGTTAGTGTGCATGTAGTGATCTCATCCACATAAGTGGATCAGACACAAATACTGCTTTTAGGAGCTGTATATTCTTACACTTTATTTCACACAAACTTTGTCAGTACCTCATGCCATGGAGCTGTACAGTTAGAAACTGTAGCTCATTTTTTCCATGCATGATTTGTGTTGATCAACCTCTAACGCCAGTGTTAGTTTCTGATCAGAGTAATGGTCCTATGGGGGACCATTTCCACTGATGCTTGGAGTAGAGAGGGGCTGACAAACTGTAGCAGCAGATGGACTATAGTCAGCAATTATATACTTGCAAAGAGCAACTTTAAAGGGGACATATTATGAAAAACTCCCTTTTTTATACATTTGGGTATCTTGAGTGCCTACCAACTCACAAACTCTGAAATGAGACACCCAGTCAGTTTCTTTTGCACTGCCTATTTCAGAAAACATGGGCTTCAACAAGCCGTTCAGATTTGGCTCCCCTTTCTATGTCACAAGGTCATTAGCATTATGCCGCTCCTTCATCTGAGTATCTCCACTCATGGCTTGAGAACTGCCTTTGTGAATGAATATTCATGAGGAAAGTGCTACCTGATTGGCTGGCGGAAGAGGGGGTGGGGTGAGCTGTGGATCATTATCATTTAAAGGAACAGGCACTCAAATCGACCTTTTTGAACAGGGCTATTTAGACAGGGTGAGAAGGCAGCTGTGGTGCTTTATCCTTGTGGTATTTTAACAAAAGCACGTCATAGATATTTCATTAAGACCTCAGGGAACTGTGTCAACTTGTTGAAAAGGAGCATAATATGTCACCTTTATAGCATCTCTACATGTTATAATCGTAGAGTGTAGATACAATGTGGGTATACCTAATAAATTAACAACCTGGTGTATATGAGCTATACATATTATGAAATGATTAGATTAAGAAATGCTATTTAATTGTATGGCTTCAGGAACTTGAGCAGTGATTAAAACACATGAACTCTCACAGACAGGCAGAAACATCAGCTGGTAGATAAGAACAAACGATATCATAGCATAAAATCATAGCATAAAATACAAAATTTATGCATTTGGAGATAATGGACCCTGGAATAAAGTACACGATGTGATTAGTTTTCGTGAAATGAGGGCACACTGACTTCATCATGTCACTTCAATCACAATAATAAACCCAAGCAATGAGCAGATTTGGGCCCTGTGCAGAACGGTGTCAATGAGAGATCAGCGTGCAGTGATCGGCTGTCACAAAGTACACTTCAAAAAAAGATACATTTAACACGGAAATAAAAGGCAAGCATCAGAACATTACAATTGATTGAATAGCAAAGTGCATGAATATAGGATCAGTGCATCAGAGCAAGACATTCATGAGCAGCCAGAAAGTGTTCTATACTGCCATGGATTTAGAGAACATGGAAGAAAAATTTCTTTTTATTTAGTGGTATGTGGGGCTGGTTTCAAAAATGATTGGCACCGTTGAAATTCATACTTTGTGACACCTGTACTGGAGAGAATAACAGTACTGAGTCTCTAACTGTAATGTCTAACAAGGCTGGAGACGCTTGTAGAGGGACTGGGGTGCACCTCTTGTATGCACAACATTCTAATCTCCTATATATTGTCAGGTTTGTGTGTGTGGCCTTCCAACTTCAATTCAGATCAACTTTGAAATTTAACAATAACATGAACCAAATAAAATGTGCAAATCTAAAACTAAGATCTCTGGGCTCTTTTTTCTCTGCTTTACCATCTTTATTTGTCACATACACATGATAGTGATTTTTTTTCTTTGCACATTCCAGCTTGTTAGGAATATGGCACCTCTGGAGCAGATAGGGTTAAGGTGCTTGCGCAAGGGTCCAGCAGTGACAGCTTGGTGGTTCTACTGCTTGAACACTGTGCTTCTGATCAGTAGCCCAGAACCTTAACCATCCAAGCCGCTTTTTGACCAACAGGAAACGGGTTCTTGAAACGGTTCCATTCAGGATTCTTTTAACCTTTGTGCCAGCTAGTGAACCAGCCCATTTTTTTACCAGTTTTGAGCGGAATCATTGTAATCAAGTAGGCGTCATGAATGGAGGGTGTTGCACAATTCACAACGGAAGTAAAAAGTAGTAGCAAGATGGCGGTGCGCATTGATTACCTGCAAGTATTTTTCTGTCATTGCATATATTTGTTTTCGTTCCATTTTTTCTGAAGATGTATTTTTTTCTGTTATGTTCTCCATTGCTGCGCTCTGCTTCTCTCCAAACTAATGACATGCCCACTGATGTTGTGATGGTTCATGCTGGAAAAACCAGCTATATTTTGGTTCCAGCAGATAACCAACTTTTCAAGTTCTGAACCAATTTATTTTTGGTCGAACTGCACGGAATGGTTCAAAATTTGGTGCGCGAACCAGAACGGAACCCGTTCCCTGTTGATGGAAAAGAGGTACCACTGCGCCACCACTGCCCTAGCTTTTTTTTTTCTTCCTCACTGTGTAGGGAACAGAGTGCTTATGGGTCCAATACCCCGGAAAATTTTCATTTTTTGTTATGGTTGATCTTGCAGTACTGCTCTGAATCCTAACAAATTTATAGCTGCCAGTGATTTATCTCTCCTATTGTACATATGACACTGCCTCAGTGCTTTCGGTATTTTATTATGTTCTGCCCAAAAATTAGACGTGGTTTTACATCATTTAGTGAACAAAGCATCCAGAAATAGAAATTCATGTTGACGTTTTTTATAATCACCATCGTAAAATAATTGTTGCAACCCTTGTTGAACAACATGAAACTAACTTTGCTTAGTCAGTTGTCTGGGGACTGTGATCATCTTATCTTTGAATCCATGGCAGAAGAGGACACCAGGAATAATATGTAAAATGAAACAAAGCGACAGCGACCAGAGACGGTGTGCTATTGGTCTTTGTGTGGTTTTGTTATGAGTTAGACCTAATTCCTTACCACCTTTGGTTGTTGCCAGCGTGTAATGAGAAATAAAGTTGTGTTTTAGAGGCATATGGCAGCACTATCTTCTACTGACAAATCATTGGCATCCACACAGTAATGAAAAACACACACACACGCAGAAATTAATCATTGTGCACATTGTCCAGGGCGACAATTATGTACAATGCATCAGGAGAAAATACTGATTTTCAGCTCAAAACAAGGGAAAAAAAAACACTCAGTACAGGACAGGGAACTGGTCCTGTGGCTGGGAATTTCCCTTTGCACTCAGAGTAGCTTACAGTACTTGAAAACCCACTAACAGATGAAATCCTCTGACAGAAAATAGTACTGGCTAAGAGCTGCCAAGAATTCCAGTCTCCTACAAAGCTATAAGAAACTCTCCCACAAAAGAGAATTGATTTTTGTGGAAATAATGCGCAGAGTTAGACAGTACGTAAACAAAAATGTGTCAAACAGACTGCATATTGCAATGAGTCAGAGAAAGACAGGGAACTTTAAAAGAAGGAAAAACAGACACAGAAACATGACAAAATAGAGCTGGGTGATACAAAAAAATGATGTATTTTTAAAAGAATTTCGTATGAAAAATTTATCATGAAAATAATACACCGTAGAAAATCCAGGGTTATACAAACAATATATTTACGTAAAACCTTTATATCTAAAAATAGTAATTAAAAAGAAGTACTGTGTAAGATTTAACAGAAACCTATAATAATAAATACTAACCCCATTTCCAGAAAAGTTGGGATATTTTCCAAAATGCAATAAAAA
>JAOTRR010000038.1:21977828-21989533 GCA_028570945.1 Gogo arcuatus
TTTGATGTCTTCAGTATTGTTCTACAATGTAGAAAATAGCCAAAATACAGAAAAAAACATATGAATGAGTAGGAGTGTCCAAACTTTTAACTATTACTATATATAGAAATATCCTGTATGCTTATATACTGTAATGTGCTATATGAAAAAAACAGGCTTTTTTTCTGTTAATTTAAAATAATCAAATTATCGAAAGCAATAAAATGATCATGTTCCTAAATTGGCTAATTGTTTATCAATATCTTTATCAAATCAATAAATAATTGTGATTTCAATATTGCACAAATAATTGTATCATTTTAGCCATTATTGTGCAGCCACAATGTTATCTCCAAATAATACACAGTATGTCAGTAGCAGCCATGCTGAATTTAGAAACTTCACATTTTGATATCATTTCACACAAATGTCAGACTCAGGTAGGACTGCGAGTCTCACTGGTTGTGTCTATGTTAGTGACACATGTACAACATGTTTATGCAAAAATTAAAACTACTTAACCAAAAGACATATTTTGTTATTCAGTGTGTAATAATTCAGACATGCAGTCTATACTAAGGTAAACTGATAGCTATAAGCTTCCCTTACATGTTAGCTACATTCGCCACATAGCCCCAGTGCAAAACAAAAAAAGCAAACATCTGATACCAATCTAGGGATAGGCACATGTACTTGAGTACTGAGTACTCACAAGTGACAGCAATGATCGAATATGACACAATAAATGCACGAATAAACATTTATCAAATATACAGTATTTCATTTTTTTAAAAACCTTGCAACTTCCTGAAATACATTTTACACTGATCAAAGTCTAGTACCCAACAACACAACATAAATCTGTCCAGAAATGGTGCCATATCTTCATTAAAAAAATAAAAAAAAATCACTTAAAATGTTGTGATTGGTTACAGCGGCATTAGAGGCGGGAACTTATGGTCCACTGAGACTGAACTAATGACAATCATTCAGAGACTGTGGAGCAGGAGCCTCTTCTAAGCCAAACTTGTAGCACTAGCTATACAGCTAACAATGGCTTCAGAAACATGCAGTAATGTATGGAAACACTGACAAAAATTGAACAAAACAGAGTGCAGTGCAAGTTATGCAGCGCAAAGCTGTTATTTAACTCTACTACTACTACTACTACTACAGTGCGCCATCACCTCGCATATCAACACAAAATGTCGAGCGAAAACAAAGATGCTATCCAGGCATGAATAACATCTTTTACTACAGTCAGATGTACATGTGATACTAGCAGAGTTGAGAGCTAACAACACAGCTAATAGCCAAAATGTTAGCCAAAGATTTGCTGCCTCTAAGTTTCGTTGAGGGGGAGGGATTTAAGGAATTAATGAATTATCCTCAGTCCGAATATGACATGCCTTCTCACAATACAATCTATACGAAAAGAGTGCTTCTTTACTTAAAGATATCCTTTCAAAGCCAGAAAGGGTTACTGTCACTACTGACTCATGGACCTCACTAACTACTGATTCCTGTGTAACACTAACATGCCACTACATCACTGAATGGAAAATTCACAGTGCAGTATTAGAAATGCACAGATTAAATGAAAGACACACAGATGTGAACACAGCCATCTATCTAAAGGGTGCAACAGAAAAGTGGATGTCAGCATCTGAGGAAGCGTGAGCATGTGTTCATACTAACGTTAGCAATATAGTTCTGGCAAATCAAGGTCTATGGGAATCGCTGCCTTGCTTTGCCCACACCCTTCAGCTTGCAGTTGATGAGGGCTTCAAAGTAGGGCTGCTCAATTATGGCAAAAATCATAATCACAATTATTTTGGTCAATACTGAAACTATCATGATTATTTAACATGACTACTCATTGACTTTGGAAACATCATGCTGTTATTGAACTTTTTAAAAAAAAGCTAATCACATCTATACACACTATAATTATTATTATTATTAGTAGTAGTAGTAGTAGTAGTAAATGTCCTGTTGGCCTCAGATATCCACAAGGACACTTCATAAACCTGTTAATATTCATGTCTGCCATTTTAATGACAATTACTTTAACAATAATGTAGTTAAATATAATTGCGTTTATTAGAACCGAATCTTTAAAACCGAATTAAATCAACAGATTTAGCATGCTAGCTCAGTGTAGCACAGTGTAGCATAGCATAGCATCGTTACTATAAATCAGCGTTTTAATAACACACGTGCAAGTAAATGACTCACCTGAAGATTTACTGCTCTGTCTTGTGCAGAGTAAAATTCAGTAACCGTGTGTGAGGTTTATTATTAATTAGTTTAAAGTTAACTTGAAGTAAAAGTATCACTGAAGGTAACAAATCCTTTCCACTATCCTGCACATGGCTCCAGCTGAACTAAACATGCCCCAGTGGGCTTTTAGGGAATTATCTTGTTTTCATAATCATTGGAAGCCAAAATTGTAAATGAGAATAAAATTCGAATAATTGCCAAGCCCGACTTCAGAGTTGCTAGTGTTAGCCGTGTGATAGCTGCAAGCAGCAGGATGGCTGCACATTTTCACCACAGCACAGTAGCCACAACACTGCTCGAGCAATGTGGTGGCAAGTAAATGAGAAATGGTACAGAAAGATGAGTGTCCTTGCTCAGTGGTACTTGTCTGTTCCTGTTACCTCTGCCAGTGGAACACATTTCTTTCCACTGCAGGTCTAGTTGTGAATAGACTGCGCACTCGGTTCTTGCCTAATAAGAACATGTCGACTAACTGCTAATCCTGAATGAGTCTGAATGTGAAATTAATACCAGAGATGTGTTAACAATGGAAGTTGAACTTTGTTGAAGCCTTTA
The DNA here is from genome assembly GCA_028570945.1 of Gogo arcuatus. Lineage (NCBI taxonomy): Eukaryota > Metazoa > Chordata > Actinopteri > Siluriformes > Anchariidae > Gogo > Gogo arcuatus. The sequence goes on from JAOTRR010000038.1 coordinate 21,980,646, forward strand.
TTATTTTTGCAGTATGTGAAGTTAACTTATTGTTAAACTGTAAGGTTTAATAAAATATCCAATTATCCAAAGTATTTCTTTATTTTAGTCCAAATTATATTGTGTTTACTGGTGATTGTACTCATTGAGACATCAATCACCCCCCGGAATACGAGTCATCGCTACACCAGTCCTGTCTGTGTCAGAGAAACAGCAGGGTTGTAGACGGATGTAATTACAGGAAAGCGTTTATTTACAGGCATGCGTATATACAGAAACGTGATTTCGTATATACTTCGTATTTCGCGAAGTTTGTGGTGTTGCCAGAGTCCTTATATGAGCGCACTGATTGTGCTCAAAACAGCAACAGGTGATTCCAATCCTAGATTGGTCCTTACAGCGTGCACAACGCGCTCCATGTGCGTGGACAAGAGCTGCCACTTGTGCCAAGCCAAGCTTGAGTGTGCGCGCAGATGTGACAGAAGACAGGCCCTGGGGCTAAGGACCTGGCACTAGATAGCGTCCCCTTGGAGCTCCGCTCTGGCTCTGGACGGACGTGGCACTGGAACCTGGGCTTAGGCGGAGGCTTGGGTTCTGGTCGGGCCTTAAACAGGGGCAAGGACACGGAGGTTTTGCTTCAGGCTTGGAAGCAAACATGGACATGAGGATGGTCAGGAGCTCAGGCACAGATATGGGCTTATGCATAGACTCAGACATGGGCATGAACTCTGGTATAGACACAGGCTTGAGCGTGGGCTCCGGCATAGATTCAGACCTGGTCATGGGCTCGGGCATAGGCCCGGACGTGGGTTCAGGCATGGACTTGGGCATGGACGTGGGCTCAGGCATAGGCCTGGACACAGGCTCAGGCATAGACTCGGGCATGGACGTGAGCTCAGGCATAGACTTGGGCATGGGCTCTGGACTAGACATGGACTTGGACTCCAGACTGGACATAGGCTCTGGCCTGGACATGGATTCTGGCATAGACATTGTTTCAGGCATAGACATGGGCTCGAGCATGGGAATGGACCCTGGTGTCGGCATGGGCATGGATTCGAACATGGGCATGGACTCAGGCATGGGCATGGGCATAGACTCAGGCGTGGACCTGGGCTTGAGCATGGGCATGGACCCTGGCGTCGGCATGGACATGGATTCGAATATGGGCATGGATTCAGGTGTCGGCATGGGCATGGACTCAGGCGTGGACCTGGGCTTGAGCATGGGCATGGACTCAGGTGTCGGCATGGGCATAGACTCAGGCATGTACTCTGGCTTAGACTCTGACCTTGGCATGGACATAGACTTGGACATGGGCTTGGACTTTGATCTTGGTATGGGCTCCAGCATTAGCATGAGCATGAACTTGGACATGGCTTGGGTCTTGATCTAGGCATGGGCTCTGGCGTTAGCATGGGCACGGACTTGGACATGGACTTGGGCTTATTTTGAGTGATGACGCCCTCGCTGAAGCCAGGTGGCAGAGCGGCAACATCTTCGAAGCCAGGCGACGGAGCAACGACATCTTCTAAGCCAGGTGGCGGAGTGACGACATCTTTAAAGCCAGGCGGCGGAGCAAAGAGCTCGTCCCCGCTGAAGCCTGGAGCGGAGGCCGCCCCATTGGCCTCTGGAGCGGAGGCCACCCTGTCGGCCTCTGGAGTGAGCAGTGGAGCGGAGGCTGCCCTGTTGGCCTCTGGAGTGAGCAGTGGAGCAGAGGCCGCCCTATCGGCCTCCCGGGTATCAGCCGTCACTTAAAAACTTTTTGGGGGGGGGGGTCCTCCTTCCCGGAAGACTGGAACCAGGACTTGAGCTTCTCGCTGAACTGCTTGGATCTCCAGAGGCATGGGTGCTGCACTTTGACTACCCCTTCAGCCCACCGGCGTGCTGACCCGGTGAGCCAATAAACCATGCAGCCAACCTACAAGCTCTCCGGAGGTTTGGGCTCCACCAAGTCTTCATAAAAGAAACTGCACTGCAGCAGGAAACCGTTTGGTGGCTCCTCCACCGCATCATATGGTGCCGGAATGTCCAGTCATATCCGCTGCAGAAAAAACACAGATCCCGGCTTTGGCACTGTGACATTAGCATGGGACTGTGCGGCATGCCTGTTCCTTCCTACTACATCCATGGTTAGACGAAGTATTCTGTCAGAGAAACGGCAGGGTTGTAGATGGATGTAATTGCAGGAAGGCATTTATTTACAGGCATGTGTGTAAACAGAAACATGAGGCAAAGACAGAGTCACAAAAATAAATGAAACAGAAAAAAGAGTCATAAACCAGAGCAACATCAAACGAGGCTAGGTAACATGGAATATAAACGCGTGAATAAGGTGAGAGACAAAACAGTATACTTCGCAAAGTTCATGGTGTTGCCAGAGTCCTTATATGAGCGCGCTGATTGCGCTCAAAACAGCAATAGGTGATTCCAATCCTAGATTGGTCCTTACGGCGTGCACAACGCGCTCTGTGCGCGTGGACGAGAGCCACCACTCGTGCCGAGCCAATCTCGAGCGCGCATGCAGACGTGACAGTCTGATAGTCTATATTTAAGCTATAGATTGTAAAAATTGTAAAAAGTCATATTTGGTTCAACTATTTCAATAACACAGTTACCAGAATCTGTCCACACAGTCAAAGTACAATCACATCAGGTGTTCTGTGTATAGCATGCTTTCGGGGTGGGGGGGTGTAACAATCCTGTTGGAATGACCACCATGTTGAGCTATTTGTGACAGGTATAGACATTTTAAAAAGTATAAGGAAATATATCACCTAATGCTTTACCACAGGTGGCAAAAGATGAATCATCCACAAGCCATCTGCTTCACATGGAAGCTGATTTTCACTTTTACCAAGTGACCAACTGCAACTGATCAATACTGCCATATGGCTAGCTTTCTCTTGACATTTCTGCAAAACCTGTGTAACTACAATTCAATTGAGAGGCTATATAAACAAGACAATGACTTGCTTATTCAGAAAACTGGAAACAGGAAGTTAGGGAGGAACTTACAATGTACAAAAGTGTGCAAGTGGTTAAGAACACACTGCAAAAAGAGTGAGAGCCACATGCTGACATGTTCACTTCTCAAAAACCCTACCTGGGTAAGACTAAATTAGGTAAACAGTAACGCAAAACAGCAGCAACATATTACATTAAACCTGTCCTACTTCTTATCCTCCATATCTGGGTTCCATTTGCTAAAGAATCACTGTAATGATTCATTCTTCATGAGTAATAACTCATGGAAAAAGTCTACTGAAGCCACAGGTCTCATTGAATGTAAAGAATTTTCTACAAATCCGTCACTGCTGTTTGTGTACTAGTGGCAACTGAAGGTAACTGAAATATTCACCAATTTGGTTCTTTAGTTTTCACATGATACCTTTAATATTTCAGTTGAGTAAAATTTTTCAGGTTTGTTTGTTCAGTTCCACGTTAGAGCTTTATACTGTAAATCACCTAAAGGGTTTTGGTCATTTTTTATCAAAGAGTAAAATATTATCAAATGACTTGCTCCACTAGGCCGACAAGTGTTATGATCTCATCCGCTGTGGTTAGACGTCTGTTAATATGCTCTCTGCACTTCAATCAGACGGCTGAAAGCCAGTTCAGACATTATGTGCCTCATTGTCTGCTTCTGATCTCATAGAGAGGCTGTAACAGGCTTCATTTACAAAGCTAATACACAGGCGAATGTTCCAGAGGAGCCATCATGGCTACATCTCTCCTCTTTCACCTTACTCTATTAAAATATCTCATGGATATTATTCACACCATGCTGACTTCTGAATTAAAGCACCCACAGGTTTAAAGGTGATATATTATTTCCCTTTTGCACAAGTTGACACAGTTGGCTGTCTGTGACATGCTTTGGTCAAAATACCACAAGGATAAAGCACCACAGCTCCCTTCTCACCCTGTTTAAACAGCCCTGTTCAAAACGGCCGATTTGAGTGCTTGTTCCTTTAAATGATAATGAGCCACTGCTCACCCCACCCTCCTCTTCTGCCGGCCAATTAGGTAGCACTTTCCTCATGAATATTCATCACAAAGGCAGTTCTGAAGCCATGAGTGGAGAATCTCAGACGAGGGGGCGGCATAATTCTAATGAGCTCCACCTGTGACATAGAAAGGGGAGCCAAATCTGAAAGGCTTTGTTGAAGCACATGTTTTCTGAAATAGGCAGAACAAAGGAACCTGACTGGGTTGTCTTATTTTAGAGTTTGTGAGCTGGTGAATGTCATTTGCAAAATTAAGAAACTATGTATCAAAGCTGCTGAATAACTGAATAATAAAACAGCAAACAAACATACTCTTGAAATCTGAAAAGTGCATTTCATTGTCATTCCTCCATATAACTTGTATACATTGGAATGAAATATCTTCAGGACCATTGGGCAACATATAACAATGCAGGAGAGCAGTACACAAGACTACATAAAGAGCAAAAGCATGATAGTACAAGACGAGTGTAAAAACAGACAAGAAATACACAGGCCAATAAGTACACAGGACAGCACACATTAACTAGCCATGACATTATAACAATGTTTAGACTGATTATAAGTCATAATTGAGAATGAGCTGAACATAGGTTTTAAGGAAGGGTTGCCATGTTTCAAACGACTCACAAATACTTCAAACTAGACCAGAATTTCCGGCTATATGAAAAGGTACATGTAATTTTCTCATCTTTTCAGGGGAGCGGCTTAACAGTGGTGCGCATTTCCGAATCGTAGTATATAGCTACAATACATGGATATTATACACAGAGCCTGGCAACCCTGCTTGTGAAATAAAGCCAAGTTCATTAACATGATACTAATGGGAGATGAACTATTTGTTTTTAACCTGACCTAAACCAGATTTCTACTACAGTACTGTACAAATATGCTTTCATATATTGAACCACTGCTCAATATAGTTTACACAGACAGCATGGTGTGCACACGGCACCATATCTCTGCTGGCTTTTCAAAAAAGGATAATTGAATTAATTGTAAAGAATATTGTAAAACTCGTGCGTTCGTTAAGCGTGTTTCTCGTCATTCTCAAATGATGATTCTCCATCGTAATTAAAACAAAATCTTCTCGCAAAAAATCTTACAAGCATGATAAATGCTACTTAAAGGAACATTAGATTCTGACAAGGTTTCCAGTAAACTTTTCTGATCTTTCTGAAATGTAACCCCCCCCCAAAATATTATTAGATGGCTGTCGTTAACTGTAGCCTAAATAACCGTTTCTCAATTTGAGAAAGACACCACTGGTTTGAAATATAGTTTCCTTGCTTACTCAGGCACATTAGATAGAAGATACAGTAGAAAGCTTGCCAGAAACATTCCAGGGTTCATCCAAACATGAAACCAGTTCCAAATATTTTCAGCACTAAACAGATACTGATAATGTCAGTCCTACAACTACTACACTATAATATAACAGCAAAATGTGTGTGTATAGCAGCAAGATCTTATTATTCTGCCCCAAAGCATCATGATTAGCATGGAATTCTCATTTATATGTTATTTCAAATCAGGGCTCAAAAATATGACAATAAAATATCGATATCATGATAAATTTGGTGACGATCACAGATATCACAGGTATGTCTTTTAATGGCGTTAAATAACACTGCAAACTCTAGCTGTAAATAGATGATTTGATGTTAAAAATGTCAAACCTTTAAAACTTACACAATTTTTATTTTAACAGCTTTTCAGTTTTAAAGAATTTAATTAATATAATTAAAAAGCATCATCAAGCTCAGTTTTTCCTTTTTTTTAGTAGTTTGTTAGCATAACTATGTACACTCACTGGGTACTTTGTGCAATTATAGTTTGAACAAACAATTGGATTTAATTAGTACTAATTATTATATACTAAATGATATACTAAAATAGTAGTAATTAAATAAATTAGTAAATTTATTGGGATAAAATTAGTTCATATGCTTAGTGTTTATTTTTCTGTAAACCTACTTTGCGACAATTCTGTTGTTAAAAGCACTATATAAATAAACTTGACTTGACTTGGCTTAATTACTTATAATTTACAATGCAAATGGTCTAAACCCTGGTGTTTTCCTCCCATGAGCTGAGCTGTGACGTTCTTCATGTACCTAGATACTGTACCTTTCCTGTTAGCTTCACTGGATATGGATATGGATTGCTGAATAAGTAGAGAGTTTAAAGCGTTAAAAAAAAATCAGATTTGCTCTGCTGTGTGAGCAAAGCCAATTAATTTTGCTTAATTACGTTTCAATGGTTTTCCAGCAGGCATTGCTGTGATAAAGCCTAACTGTACACACTACAGTGCGACAAGTTGCTCATGTCGCTTGTAGTTTGTCTCGTGTGGGAGTGGAGCGTATGCTACAGTTGCTGCCCAGGGGTGTGTATCATTTGCCCAGCTACAATGAGAAAGAGTCATGGCCAAAATGTAGCACCTGATTTACTACAGTATACAATTTATTAGTCTTTAAAATGTAATGAACTTAAAATGAATTGTAATAGTTTAATTACGTGAAAATATGTGGAAACATGGTTGTCTGATGTGTGTTACATGCCAGGCTTTGTATTACCTATTAGCAGCACAAGATAATTGTACTAGATACAAACACTCTCCAGAGACACCAATGATCTTTACTATTTTTTCAAAGCTTCATTTTTTTAATGCAAGATCATATATGACAGGATATGATGAAAACACATTTATACATTTTTATTCCTTTTTTACTGGGTCAAGCAGTACATAGGTACTAAAAGAAGGTAGAAAGTAAAGTTGTGAGAAAGGGGAATGAGAAAATGTTGTACCACGTGCGCCATACGATTGGTCCAAGGAATCATTTGCGTATTACACTTTACTATGTCGTACGTAATTTGCATAAAGTTGAGAAAATCTCAAGTAGCATGTCGCCCATTTCTGTTGCTGAAATTGCGGCTCCTTGTCACGCATGTACATAGAAATGGTATAGGCACCTGTTGCTTTGATTTAACACACTCCCTAACTGATTTCCTGTTTCAAAAGGAAATATGTCAACATACAGAATCAAATCATGGCTCTCAAAAGGCATTTCATCAGCACATTAACATATGAATAATGCCCTGCATATATCGCTAATTTAAAATAAAAGCAATAGAAACAAATTCTGAGGATGGTTTGAGCTGGCCAACTTAGAAGTACAACTATACCAAAGCTAACTGCTTGTGAAAGTCAGTGTCAGTTAACGTGTGGTGTGTCATGTACTTGCACAGAAGGTGGAGTTTCCTGATGTATGCAGGGTATCTCACAAATTCACTGACCTGTATCAAGACTTGCTCATGCTGTGAACTCCCCTACGTACTTCAATTTAAATGTAAGAAATGGCTTTATGAAGATGAATACAAAAATGATAAGAAAATAGAAGTGTACTTCTGCTTGTAGCCACTTCCAAAATGGCAAAACCATTCTCATTTGTGAACTGTTTAAATATTGACTTTCTGGTGACTAGTGTGCTAATTTTATTGAAATTCAAGAAAGGATTCTTGGCAACTCATCCCATACAGGATAAATGTCCTAAGCTGGGACATTACAGAGAGAGAGGAAGTGAGTCTGATGTCAATTAGACCAGTGTCAGCTGTCCAATGCTTGGCTGCCTTTTAGCACAAAGACCTAAGGGACTGGTATACAGAGAACCACAGAAGATCAAATGAGACATTAATGTTTGTCTGTACAACAGAACCTTCTTTAAATGAATAGTGATGATAAAGTTATGTGTCAATCAATTTTGGAAGACAAGATCAGCTATTATCAATGGTTTATTGAAGAGTAATATTCTGAAAACATGCTTCCATGATCTCAACCATCTCATAACATTGTCTCAAAGTTAATCAGTCATGTGCTAAAACAGTCCTTCTATCATGAACATTCTCAGAGAAACAGCTAATTTCTTAGATATTGAGCAGTATCAAACTCCAAACCAGATGGCCACTGACCCAGGCCCAAGAACCCTATAAACTGACCAACATGGGCCTACTTACAAAATTATTAGTTAGCTAACATTCACTATTTTAGCCATTCATTCATTTATTCACCTTCCACTTTCCCTGGTGGGGTGACTGTGGCATCAGCCTGAGAACGTCAGCCCAGATTTCTCTATGTCCAGCCACAGATTCCAGCTTCTCCTGGGGATCCCTAGATGTTAGATATAATCTCTCCAGTGCGTACTACGTTTGCCCCAGGGTCTCCATCCAGTGAGACATGCCTAATAACAGCTCTAGAGGGAGCTGAGCAGCGGGTTTCCTTGTAAGGCGTTCAAATCAGCTCACCTAACTCTTCTCAATTTGGAGGAGCAGAGGCTCTAATTTAAGGCTCTCCTGGACTGCCGAGCTTCTCGTCCAAGCCCAGCAACCCTGTGGCGGAACCTCATTTCTGCCGCCTGTACTCTTGACCTTATTCTTTCTCTCACTAGCCACAACTTGTGACCATAGGTGAGGACAGGGACATGCAATGGAAACTACTGCAACCAGTACTACTCTCCACACCCACAACAACAATCTGCATTTGACTTAACTAGCATTCTGAATTTTTTGGATTTTGTACTTAAGAACTAACACTAGCTAATTTGTACTTAAAGAACGAACACTGATAATCAAGAACAGAGACTGTCTGGTTTCTCTGTTTGACTAGACTAAGTCTAATATACTTCCATTTGTCTGCCCTGGCCCTCTACATTGCTCAGTCCATATTCCTCGACATTATGTAAGCTTAACAAAACCAGAGTACCACTAACTGTAATATACATACAGTGCCCTCCACGATTATTGGCACCCATTGTAAAGATTAGTAAAAAGGGTTAGAAAAATCCACTTTTTGGTGAAGTAGCTTCATCTCACACTGAAAAAAATGAGAAAAATCCAACCTTT
>JAOTRR010000038.1:22051317-22065512 GCA_028570945.1 Gogo arcuatus
ATTTGTTTTTCTCTAAATAAATTTATTTCAATTAAAGGTTGGATTTTTCTCATTTGTCAGTGTGAGATGAAGCTACTTCACCAAAAAGGTGGATTTTTTCTAACCTTTTTTACTAATCTTTACAGTGGGTGCCAATAATCATGGAGGGCACTGTATCTATTTCTGGACTGTGTCTGTATGTTTGTCAGTGCTATACAATTTCCAAATTATTGCCCATCACTTAAGAAGGTGACTCAAAAATCTGCAAATATTGTCATGGATAATATAATGTTCCTGAACAGATGGTCATTTCTGTTTTCTGATATGTTGCAGAGATTGATTCAGGACACTTGTTTGGGGCCATGATTTTAATTTTTATGTCTGCATTAATTTTAATACTCTTTTTCAACATTTCTTATTCTTTTACAGATTTTTTTATGGCACTCCTCTGACTCCATACTCCTGTGACTCCATGAAATGCAGTTAAGAAGGGCATCTAAGGGAGGGCATTCATGAGGGTTTTTTTTTTTTTTTTTTAAAATCAGAAAGTACCTCAAGATTATTCCATTGTTAGGACACCTATATGGCACCACATCACATTTTCTCCACTCTCCACTGGAGGGTACACTTCACCATTAGAGGAGCACCTAAATGGTACTTCATCATGTTCTCACCTGTAGGAGTACCCTATACAACACTGCATCCCATTTTCTCTACTGGAAAGGGCACCCTTTGGGACACGGTCATGTAGGGGTGGTATATAGGGCATTTCATAACCGCACCCTTTTCCACTGGAAGGGCTCCCATAGGGAACGTCAAGTTTAAACCATTACCTCACGTTTTCTTCACTAGAACGGCACTCATTAAGACATATTATTGACTTTTCTTGTTCTAGAGGGTACATCGTCAACATTTATTGCAGTGGTTTTGCTTCAGGACCCATATTTTATGTTGGACATCAAGTCGTGACACAATATTGCACTAAAGTTGTTTATCATATGGAAGTAAACAAAGAAATGCATATTAATTTTGCATAATAATGTAATTAATACTAGTAATAATTATCCACTGCATAGGTCTAATAAAGTTGGATAATAATCATAATAATCTGGAAATATCTCAGCTAACAGGAAATAAGTCAGTTTACATATTGGGCTGTTAAGGTTGTACCTCATAAGTCATGGAAAATATCAGTTTATTAAATTCAATGCACATGCTTAATCAAGTGTAAAATTAATTATTCACATTAATATGAAAGATATTAATATGAAAAAGGGCCACTATATATCATGTATGCATACACATAATCCTGAGTAAGTGCAATTTACTTAGCCTAACAAATAAAACAAACACTGACACAAATATTGAATTACAAATTGTACACTAATATGAAATATGCACAACCATTAAATGCATAAACATAATAATGAGAATTAACTGCAATCATAGCTGAAAGCCTATGCAAATCAATGGGAAACCTGAGGATATGATTTAATTTTGATGTGTCTCAAAATCAGGATGGCATGATCAGATACATCTGTTGATACAGTTAGTTTGAGTGCATAATAGTCACTTGCCTTAATACATGTTACCTTCTGCTGCTTTATGTCCCTGGACATATCTTGTATTCTTCTCCATATGGTGTCATTGGAGATTGAGATTTTCTCAACTGATTTGTGGCAGATTTGCATTGAGGAGCTCTCTGGTCATGTTGACAGCAGTAGGTAAAACAAGATCCTCTGTAACTTTGTGGGCCTTTTTGCATTTTGGAATGTGGTGAGCAAGTTTGTATGATGCATGAAATGATTACTCCTGAACAGTGCATATGTGCACATGACAAAAAAGTCAACAGGTTGGTCTTTATGGCTTGAGTGTTTTTTCTCTAAATGCTTTATGGATTTATGAATAACTCACCACACGCTGTGGACTGCACAAACCATGCTTGTTGTATTTTCATTTACCTTGCATAGCTTTTTTCCAGCCTTTTATAGGAAGAGGAAATTTCACTCTGTTTACCAGTGTTAACACCAACTGTTTACAGATGAATTAGCGACAAAACTGACAGAATTTTATTGGACGCACAGCATGACATGACCGAATTTTTCATTGGCTATGGGAGACATTCCTTTTTATTATTTTTTTAAACAATAATTTGCCTTATTGTCATATTTTACCACAGTTTTCCATTTTGTTATGTTTTATCATTTGCATTTAGCAACATTTTTTTTCTTCCTAGCAGCTCCCAGCCCTTGATGTGGGAGACCAAGTACAGCACAGTATAGAATGAGTGTCTGGCCATCAGGTGGGCAGTCCTCACCCTCTGATACTACCTGCTCCAATGGCTCCACAGCATGAAGGTTACCAATGCGTGGATCACTCATTGGTATCTGGCACTTCAGCCATTCAAGTTCGAGGTGGTCCACAGGTGGTGGTGGTGGATTACCTCTACTGCCTGGGCGGAGGTGGGGGGCAGCTGCAGGCCAAACAGCTCCTGAGCTTGAGTCAGGCACTGGGGGTATGTGGCTTTCAGGAATCCCATAACCAGAGAGAGAGAGCGAGAGTTGAGCTTCACAGAACCGCGTGCATGTTTGTGTGCAGAGAATAATAAAGTCTCTGAAAAGCGAAAGTGCAAGGGAATAAAATGCACCTTTTGAGTTTTGCATGCCTGCCTCCTGCCTCTTCGTTTCCCCCTTGAACCAAGTGTCGCATTGTTACACAGAAATTTGCTGCATCTGTATACCTGTGATGCTAACAGCATAAATAGAGATTTCAAAAAAGGTTTTATTTCACCATACCCTGATTTGATTTTGTTTATATTGTATTTTATACAGTTTTGGAATGCACCTAATAGTCTTTAATTGAGTTTATTTTGCTAAACGACCAAATGTTTATTCAGTTGGAACATTAATCCAGGGGAAAGAACCACTTAGGTATTGGGGTACATAAAATGAACAAATTTTCTTTGGCTTAAGATTAGGTACCACACACAAAAAATTTTTTTTCTCATTTGTCAATTTCCTAACTTTCATAGTTTCACAGCATGTAAAAATTAATTTATTCCAATACTGTGGAAAACTAGTCCATGTATTGACATAATTATTAGTGCTTAAAGATTAACAGATTCCTGAGATTCCATTGTTAAGTTTACCTGTCATTTTCTAAAAATGACGTGTCCCATGCGCCAAGACACACTTAGCCTTCAAAGGAGGAATATCTACATAATTTCCTGCTGATTCATATGTCTTTGACAAAGTTGGACTTTGACATACATTTAAAAAAAAAAAAAAAAAAAAAAAGGTTATATCTTGACCCTTTACTGGTTGATTGGTTTGGTTCTTTGTTGGAACCCTTAAAGGCTTCATGTAGAAACCTATATGAAACATGTTTCCCTATTAAAGATGGTTCCAAGTGGAACACCTTTAGGAAGCTATGAACTAAATAACCCAAGAACTCTTGAAGAACATCTTTTACTTCAACTTGGTTTTTCTTAAAATCTTGAGTAGTTTTAATTTGAAGTGATGCTCTAAAAAAAAGAAAGAAAAAAAAACTTTATAAAACTACATAAATTTTTTTACAAACTTTTTTTGTGAAAGTCTGATCATGTATTATCAAAAATAAACAATAATTATATAAAATATTTTTATATGCTAATTCATACATATTTAATAATCTATTACCTTATTTCCATGTTGAAGAAGAAAAGTGTAATACAATAGTTGTATTAATCTATACAACAATTTAAGGTTTATTCTTATATGAATTAAAGGGGAAATTAGTGCAAGAAGAAAAAACTGATTAGAAAACAATGTCACTGTTTTTCACATAACATTTTTGGATTTATTGCTCCTACAAACAGGGAATTGAGACAAAGTGTATCACTGCTTTTCTGGCTGAACTCCTTGACAATGATGCTGGTTGCTTTAGCAACAGCTGGGAGGGCAGACAGGGCATTCAACAGAGCTACTTCCTTTCAGCCTTCACACTGTAGCAGCATCTAAGGATCCAGCACTGCTCCATAATCCACTCATCCGTCATTCCGTCTGGTTCCTTGTGCAACACCATACATCTCTCCACTCTTTGCATCATCCATTTAACTCTGCCATCCATCTTCCCACAGTGCCTTTCCACTCCCATCCACATACTGGAGATGCCCTGACTGAACATGATGCTCTGACTGACCAATAGTGGGCTCACCATGTTTACGTTTGATTCAGAAGGAGCCACTCCTACATCCAGTTGCCTATCTGGGCAGAGATTTGGACGAGAACCTACACATTAATGTTGCAGGGCACTGCATGGAGTAATGGCATGAATGGATGTTGTTTAGGAACCAACATGAAATCTGAGTGCATTAGCACATCAAGGGAGGAAAACAGGGAGAATCTGTCTCTGTTGCTAAGCTGATGAGGTGGTGTGATAAACGGGCCAGTGAGTCAGTGAGTCACTTTTCTGTTCCCTTCCCTGCTTCGTTTTTTTTTTCTCTTTCTATTTCTATCTGCACAAGCACACACAGAGGAATGCAATTTAAACACCAGGTGTAGTCTCCTACCCAGTAATTGACAGTTAGAGAGACAGGAGCTCCAAGGTAAGATGACTGAATGACATGTTTCATAAATGCACTGTATGTTTTCTCATCACATGCATCCATCCATCATGTGCTCTCTGAACACTTTCTGTAAAGACAGTGATGAAGAACTGGCCCTGTCAGATCAGATTCAGATCAAATATTACCCCCTACTTCTGATTCAAGGCAGTTGCCAGCTGGGCTGCACTGGGAGGTAGGTAGACTGATGGATGTGCATCACAGCAGGTAAGGCAATCACAGGCATCAGTAAGAGTATGTTAGAGTGTGTCTGCATGCGGGGATATGTAATCTCCATAGACTCTGGAAATGATGCCAAGTGGCTTAGAATTGGTCCTATGCTCTGACTCACATAAAGCAGCTGGATATGAAAGGAATATGGTGCCAGCTGAGACAGGGAGAGAGAAAGACACCATGCATAGTGTGACTGCTTGCAGGGGGGAGAGAAAAGAAAGGGAGTAGGATGAAAGCACATCATGGCAGGTGTCATGAATCCTTTCTTACAATCTCACACCCCCATGACGTGTCTTCATTATATATGCTGTTCAGGCCCACATATAGGCATGCATTACACTGCAGTCATTGTACTGTTAATAGAAATTAGGTAGCACAGGCTGTGAAAGAGTAAAACTGTACCTCTGTAGATCTGCCTTCTAAAGAACAACTTTGTTTTAACGTTTTATTCGCGATAACTAATCACTTTTAATGGACAGTGCTAACAAGGAAATAACAAATATCAAAGAAAATCCCATGTTATTAGGGAAATACTTCTCAGCTCGGTCTGAAACATGATTTTTTTTTAAAATTACTTGAAATAGATTTATGTCTAACTGTAGAAGTTGTGAGGAAGACTTACATCAACATAGCACATTCAAGGAAAATTGGAAACCAGTACAAATGAATATAAATGAGCCTCCCTGTAACACTTTGTCTTTGATTAAGAGTAAAACAGAGAAAAGAGCAATAGCAACGTGAGGGTTTTTTTGTGAATAGAAAATGTGAGTGTTGCTCAGGTTCCATTCTTCAATAGCGATTTTCCTTGAATGAATAATTAATTTCTCTCATCACCAGGGATAACAATATCATGGTGTGTATGTGATACTTAATGCTAACATGCCAGGTGTAAGGACAAAACAGCCCCATCTGTACTGAAAAAACTTACTTTTTAGTAAGAATATGAATTTACTTTTTCTTAACAAAATTAACATGTAATTTGCAATAAACTTGACTTAATTTAAATGGTTAAATATTATGCAAATAAAACAAACCAACATTTGCTGCTAAGTAAATTTTATTTATATAATTCGTGCAAGAGAGCTTAAATTAATTACGTAAATCTCAACACTGTAAAAAGTCAACATTATCTAAACATCATTTCTTGGTCCCATTTGGAAATGTCTGCTATCACAAATCATTTATCATCTTTACTACTAAATGGCCAATAACACTTTACATGGCTCCAAACAGAAATAGAACTCCACTGGGCTTACATCAGCCTTATATAAGACTGACATAACATAAAAACTGAACCTGCGGAACACAAAATGACTACTAAACCAAGACACGCAAACCATACAACTGACTAAGAAACACAAAGATGGTGAACCAAGAAAACACATGATTTTGCAAAACAGTTCATAATAATCATCATAACAATAATCTAAGGTCTTAAAGGAAACACAAAATAAGAAATATTGAAAACAATAACAAAAAACAAAAAAACAAAAACCCATCCATAATGCTCAAAATTTCAGTTATGCAAAACATATCGAATTGACTTCAAAAACTGCCCCCACATTATATGACTGTATTAATTTAAACTCTACAGGACTATTGATTTCAACTACATGCGACTGTTTTAATTTTGTCAATAAACATATGCAAAGGAAACAGCATGTGTGCAGCAAGCTCATGGTCCTCTTCTTGTCAGCATCTGTTGATTTACGCATGCACGAGTCCAATTGGTTCAAGTAAACATTATTTCATTTTTTCCAGTTTTGAGAACATTTGCAAAATAATAAAAATAAATATACACTTTCTTTTATGTGGGTTTTAGTCACATATTTAAAGAAATGATAGCTATGGATAAATACATTTATTAGGGATAAAATTAGTTCATACGTTTAAAATCTTCATTTTTCTGGAAAGCTGTTTTGCGACAATGTAAGATGTCTGTAAAAGCGCTATACAAATAAACTGACAACTTGACAAAGCATTTAAGTAATTCTAATAATTCACTTTTTCTGCAATTTTAATGTAATGCCTTATTTTATTTTAAGCTTAATATAGTAAGAATGTTTCTTAAACATGAATCATACAGTTTAGTGCAGAGCATTGATTAGGACATTTTTTCTAATTACTTATTACTCTTGCTTAATTTACCATACCATATACCATTTCTGCCATGTTCAACCTCCTCAAATACTATTGTATAAGACATAATGGCAGGCATCTCAATCTATTTATTCTGTGCTTGGTAGTGTATAATTATGGAGACATTTGGCCCTCCATTCATCCTTTGATAAGTTTTCTGTGGAGCATGGCATCCTTCCAAACACTACAGTGAGCAAATGAGCACCTGTCTTTGGCAAAAGTGTTACCTCGGCAGTTAAGCTTCTAAAGGATCTCATAAATGGGAAATCCTTTCTGACTGCCAGAGAGCTGCTGTTGGGCCCTTGATCAAGGCTTTCATTTCTCAACTCTTTGATTTGGATGGAATTTTCCCCCAGTCTAAAATGCTTTGGATGAAAGCACCACTGGATTTTCCTAATAGGGACCTGCAGAGATCCTAATGAGCTTTTTCCATGTGTGTCAACAACAGTCCCAAATGGAGCTTCAAATAGAGTGGACAGAGAAACAAATTGACAAAAATCACAACAACTGTTTCCTGTTTAGAAACAAAAAGCATCAGCCAACATCGTACTTTGGTTAGAAAAGTGTTTTCTTTTTATTTTGAATGTATTACCCATTATAGATTTAATGTTTTCCATCCATACCATTTTTTGCAACCATACCTCTCCATTATGATCAACATAAGCCCAACAAACAAACATAAATAAACAAATCACATCATTGTGAAATGTGAGCACAGAAAATCATTTATGCATTGCAACCACAGAAAAGAATAACACTGTTAACCAGAAACACAAAGTATCTCAACTATCTGCTCAATAATTCTTATCTCTGTAATAACTACAGCCCTTTACATTAATGAAGCATTGCCTCAACATACCAGTTCATATGAAAAACAGCAAATCACATAGCACTCAAAAATGCTTACTATACTATTATTCATTGTCTCAGTCAGCCATTACAAATTTGTTACTGTGTATAAAATATGTTCAGAACATGAGGCCACAAAGCAGCCCAGACTCCAGTGCCTTCATAAAAGCCATGAATGAAACTAGGAACAGAGAGCGAGGAAAGTACAAAGCACTCTTTGTTTACACAGAGGACAAAGCATGGTGTGTGAAGTGAAAGCATAAGTACTCTTGGGAAGCTCCTTAATTTTAAATTCAGTGCATCAGGATGGAAGTTTGACTCTGAAAGCTGGTTTCCCAAACATGAGTTAAACACAGATCTTAGTTAACTTCCACTGTCAGTGGTGAGTTTTTTCTTTAAAAGTTAAGAATAGGCTAAAAACAGGAGTCATCAATGAACCTTTCTTAAAGCCTGTATGCAGAGAGAGAATTAAAAGGCAGGCCAACATCCATCCATTCTGCTCCATATGCAGTCTCAGAACATAGTTATAAAATGACACATACTGCAGGCTCTAAAATGAAACTCTCTTTCAGGTCACTCCCTCATCACATTTTTTAGAACAACAAGGCAGTTGAGGAATGTTCATTTGCAATAGACTGATGTAAAAAGAATATTGTATCAAATGGACGTCTATACTGTAGCAACGCTTCAAAAATGCTTAGCTTTGGCTCTGTGCACAGTATGAATGAATGACAGTACTATATTTGAAGGGCAGAAAAATGACATTCAAATGATAGGGAGAAATAATTAAAAAGCTCTTTATCCACAGTAGCTTGTGACGTTTTTGCCGATGCCCTAAAGTGCTCCTGATGAAACTGCAGATTCAGACACAGAACATATTCCAAAGTCAATCTTGGCACAAATGAGGTATGGCACCTTAAATGAGACGTAGCAGCAATGCAAGGTTGTTGACGTGAAAAAAACAACAACAACAACAATACAGCAAGATAATCAACATGTTCAGTATGCTATGCTCTACTGATCAACAAATGTTCTCCCATTGTCCAGGTTAAGACTTACATCAGACTATTTACACTATTAACAGACAGACAATCTGATATGTTTTTTTAAACTAGGCTAAGCAAAGTTAATGGTGGAGGGAAAGCAGCCACATTGTCCAATAGTTCTAGGTTCTATGTGCATTTATTTTTTTAAACTTCAGCCCATACAACAGACTCTCTGCAGTAGTCATTACATCATATGAACCATATAATAATCTGTGCAAAATACCACATATTTCATGTAATCCTTTTTTCCTGAAGGAAATAAGGTAGGAGACAACATTATAGAACAGTAGTATGAACCAAAATATTGCACACTAACAGACAGAAGTAAACAACTCTGTTAGACTGGCATGGCATCAATACAACTTTTTTTTTTTTTTTTTTGTAAATGAACACTACCAAAAAGTGTCCCCTCAGCATCATATTGCACAGCATATCTTCCTCTCTGTATTATTTTCTCTCCATCAAAACATTTTGGATTTTTTTTAATATAAGAAAATCATTTCATGGGTAGTCAATTTTGCTGAGAGCAGTCTGCGAGTGCATTTTGGCAGTATGAAGCATCCCTGGTCAGTTGGGGGACAATGTCTTTGTAGTACCAGTCACATGCCTGAGGCTCCAAGGCCCATGGCGGCTGTGTGGCTCATGCATGGTAATGTCTGCACAGCTTTTGGGAAGTCATGGGCAATGATGCGGCCGTTCTCCCCACCGCTGCCGCTGACACTCATCCGGGTCAGTGTGGTGCAGCGCATGGCATCATTGATGGATTGCTAGGATGAAGACATGGGCAGAGTTAGACACAATATGGAGGTGCTGTTTTGGAAAAGGATGCTAAAAGATAATACAGTATAAGCATTTGTTTAATGCACATAAAATACAGGGGAACAAGATGTTTGAATAGTTACTGTAGGGAGGTGTTTTTAAAAAAAAAAACAATATCATCTGTCAGTTTCTTAATAAAACTGCTTCATTCCTAAATCTCCTCTCTTACTTTAAAAGTCAGTATGTGAATGTGAAACCTACTGTCATATGTTTTAGAAGCACTACCATTTGTGCATCCACATGGCACAGTGAAACTTTGGGATAGATAAAGTGACTCCTCATCTCTAATCCCTACAACTATATTATAAACATTGCAAGTCAGACAACTTCCAGCATATAGGGCCTTATTCAGAGTTGGCCATCTTTTTCTGTCCATTACAATATAATGTAGAATATAAACAAGAGAAACAGACTAATAGGATACAGCTGATGTTAATACCAATGGTGAAACAGGGATTTTTTTAATGTAATAAAGTGCTCAGCATCGACAGCTCATGCTCACAGGTACTGTTTTTATGCACTCTATTCACAACTCTGCACGTTCTCTTTTAAAGATACAATTAAAACATCATACAGAAAGCATGAAGTTTAGGAAGAGGTGAAAAATGTAGTGGCTGCTTTTGGGAGTTGACAAAAATTCATATGGTTATTTATTTCATGTCATAATTTTATAATTAATAATGGCATGTACAGTTGTATGACCAGACACTGGGCTTTGATACTGTTGATGGGCATGAAGCATGTCTTCAATTTTCTACAACTGAGCAGCATTCTTCATCATATTTATCAAAGCTGTATAGAAATGAGTGCAGATTTGACTGCATGGAATGACATAGGAATGAATCTGTGTCTGATTCAGCATCTTAACGAGTGGCGATTTTGCAATAACGAATCAGCTTTAGGGGCAGTGGTATAGATAATAGATGGACGGATGGACGGATGAATCAGCTTTAGATGTGCAGAAACAAGCCCCTGCCCACTAATCCCTTATTTACATGTCATATAAATATAGAATGCTTTATTTACCCTCAGATACATCTAATTTACATGAAACATACCCTAATTAATACAGGTCGTGTGAGTGTGTTCCAATAAAAGGAAAACATTCAGCAAAGTACTGTTATCCAAGATCTGATGAATAAGTAAACAAGGTGAGGGTAAAAAAAAGCTGACTTAGAGGTGCTGATGTCAAGGTTGCTGTAAATAAAATGTCAGTTAAGTGTGGTCTGTTTCTAATAATGCTGTTTACGTCTTTTACTCCATCTGTGAATAGCACAACTGCCTAAGATTCTGCATCCAGGTCAGATTCTTGCACACAAATGCACCTATTACTCAAATAAACAACTAAAGTTTCATGTCTGATTCTGATTCACATTTATAAATTACATGTTGATACTAACCCCCTTTACTTTAGCTTTAGTGCTAAATTATAATTATATTTTATATTTTAATACACATTTCCTAAGTGCGCAATTGTGATTATCAACTTCATTTGCTATGTTTGTTATGCAAGTGTTATGTACTATTCTAATTTTATACTTGATATACTTATTGATTGTAATGATATTGATTATTTTACTGAAAGGCAATCAATTTTTAGGAGAGTCTGATCATACGAATGCACAAAAGATGAAAATGATGAAGAAGAAAACTGTGAGTGGAATTTGGGTCTGCTTGTTTTATCAGAATTCACCACCATATGCAGCTTTGATGAATAAAGGCCAATGTGATAAGTAATATTTTTAATTGCTTTTATGGAGCTCTCAGTCCACTTTAAGCAAACTTAGAGTGCTTGATGTCAGCTAACACATTGTTTGATTGTATATCTCCAATCTGGAAATGATTTAATCAGACTACATTTCAGTGCACTGGGAGAATTAAGTTACACACATGATGCAGACTAATTTGCTTGCTCAGAAAAATTCAGACACTTTCTTAATATGAAATATGAATGGCTATAAAATGTGAAACCTGTAATCAAATTAACAAACAAAAAACATTTACATTTATTCTATTATAGTGTGTAATTCCTGTTTAACTATGTTAAGAGTGTTATTTAGGATATTTAGGATTGCCTGTAATAGAGTTATCGATCATAAGAAAGTACACTGAGCTATCTGTAGATGATGTTTATGCAAGTGACAAAGCATTGAGAGAATAAAGATTTGCATTTGTTATTTAATGACTGATCATCAGTGGATTAAGCTCAATTAAAACAAGCACAGTTTAAATCAGATCTCAGATAGTGATAGATTAGATCTTGATAAGATTTCTGAGAAAGCAGATAACATATTTAAGGAGAACTTCTGAGTGGATGCCATATTTAGCAGGTCTTTGAGTGCCAAATTATGAGACAGGAGACATGTTGTCTCTTTTTGAATAATGCGCAGTCATTAATCTATATGGTAAAACTATTTTTTGCAGTGAGAGTTGAACACATTGCCTTACTGCATATGTTCTTTATTTGGAAGGGAACAAAGGCTATGTTTTGTGCATTAACATGGCTGCTTTGTATAGCCAGACTAGTTAGAGCACAAAGGGGTGAGAAGGACAGAACCCAGGATAAATAAAAACACTAATATAAAGAGAATTAGAAAGTGAAAGAAGAGAGAGAACTACAGCAAAGACAGTGAGGAAGGAAGAGAGTGCAATGGCAGAGGGAAAAAACAGAGAGGCAGAGGAGAATGTGAAAGAGGGAAAGAAGAAACAAAGTTATTGACAAAATGCAAAAAGAGATAGGTGTGTGTGTGTGTGTGTGTGTGTGAGAGAGAGAGAGAGAGAGAGAGAGAGAGAGAGAGAGGTGGGAGCTTGTTTCATTTCTGTTTGCCTAATGGCTCTTTAAATCTGAACCATGTGGCCACTATATAGGCTGTAACTGTGCAGCTCAGTGTAAGCGCCCTCTAAAGCAGGGCAAGCAGACACCTTCATTCTGCAAGACTCAGTCCTTGACTTGTAGCAGAATTCCACCAGTGCCACCAGCATGGCCAGGCCCAGGCCCCCGATTAGAATGTAAAAAACTCCAGCCACATTACTGAGACTCAATGCACTTGTCTTGTCCTACAGGAGGAGATAGAGTCACAGTTACAGTACAGTAGGGCAAGGACGAAAGCTAGCACAAATACTATATATGCATTTCACATTTGGACAACAGACACAGACAAGCACACAGTACATGCTCTCACACAAAATATACACAGTATACACTTACATACACAAACCATAACACATTCAGGTTTTCTTTCTTATGTATCACTCATACAAAAATATTCAATACATACACTATCCACAAGTAATACTGATTAAACTGAATAGGTCAGAGATGCTTAATATAGATGATATTAATGAATGAGAATTTTTGAATGAGCAATGCTTCTAACAAATTATGTTTTAAGAATATATGTATCTTCAATTTTACGTATTTCAGTTACTTATTTTGGTGGTTACCATGTCAAATGAATATTTGGTTATATTTTATATAATTATAAATGGCTAATTATTTCACTACTGGATACCAGTGAAGGTCAGTGTACAGTGGTTGTACAGTAAATGCTGAAATGGAATCTTATTAGAGGTGATTATTATTAGGGGCAATCAAACCATAATGACATTGCTGCCTAACAGCCATCTCAGTCAAAATGTAAAAGGGGATTAGCTCATACTTGCTCTATTGCTTGCTCAGTATAATAATAGGGGGCTGTGTGTGTCACTTGTGTATGTCCTGCAGGTGTGTGGTGAGACATGTGACCAAGGACCTTAAAAAGTGATGTTACTTTTCCATATGCTCCATATTCAAATTTAGTCCATTAGGCCTGTCTGGACAGCACTGTAGTGATCCTGTAGTGTGGTTTTCATGCTGACTTGCAATAACTAGACCATTATTTATACACTATCTAGTATTTTTTTAATTACTTTTAGTTAAACTACAGAGAAAAACATATATAAGAAATTAAAATGAATGTGTAGAAGTGAAACTGCAACTAAATTCACTGCTAGTGCAGTGTAAAAAAAAACCTTCTGAATGCAGTATATTATGTGCTTCTAATTAAATCCTAACACAATTAACATAAATCTGTGTAAAAGCATGCATAAATGTGCTCCCTGAGGCTACTACATTAGGTTTATGAATCTCATCATTTATGAGCTCATGATTTAATGCAACACTTTATAGCCCATAGAAGAATAAATGGAGTTAATGTGAGCCTACAGAGTAAAGTCTCATTCAGCTTTTTTTAAAAAGTTTTTTCCCCCCCACAGTGGGTGTGTAGCGGATGCTTCTGCTGTTGAATGTGTATGAAATAAGAAAACGATAATGAAAATTTCCTGTGTCATTTTTACATCCTGTAAATAATTACTGTGCCATTTGTCTTTAATGTGAAAATCATAGCTCGACGCTGCATGATCATATACAAAATGACTGGTCACCTATTACTTTGTACAGAGCTAATATGAACAATGGTTTTATATATATGTATGTCCAGCTCTGGAAAAAATAAAGAGACCACTGCAAAATTATCAGTTTCTCTGGTTTTACTATTTATAGGTATGTG
>JAOTRR010000038.1:22094288-22108357 GCA_028570945.1 Gogo arcuatus
GATGCTGATTTAAGAAAAAATTGAAGTGGTCTCTTAATTTTTTCCAGAGTTGTATATATATATATATATATATATATATATTCCTTCATAGTCACTTGCATATGTTGATAAATGTAATCACCTGTAAATTACCAAGGCAGTCACGGAACAGCTGATTTACATTTTGTGACACCCACAAAATGCCATAAAAGGCAAAACTGACAAATAGAAATAACAATTAAATGGTTAAAGAGTGTCTCCTAAGTGTAGTGTGCATTAAATCTTCCAGTAATGCAGCTAAGCTATTGCAGCACATTGACTTACATAGACACACATAAACTAGTGAGTAAGTACTTTTGTCCTAATTGAATGGCTTGTCTTAAATTATGGATTTGTTTTGGATTGCATACTTTCAAATCATTAATATAAAATGACTGAATTTCCCAAAATTGTAAACTAAATTTATGTGTGCATTTGAACAAGAAATAGCTATTTTATAAATAGCTAAACTTCACAGTGTAATCTGCAAAGGAAATGACAATCATGCCAATTATATGATTTGAATCTCATCAATACAGTTTCACATTACTGTTTCACATTAACACAAACTCAAGATTTCCCAAAGGATAAGCCAAAGTAACTCAATTAAAATCAATACTTCATTTCTTGTTTAAATCCTCATATGAATAATACATGAATACAATAATTTGTTTCCAGCTTGATAAATGAAGCTCACCATTAGATAAATGACTACCCACAAAAAGGTTTGAATTTTGAATGATTTACATTATCAATAAATGAAAAAAAAGAAAAAAAAAAAAAGAAAACACTTGATGTACATGTTTACAATACTGACTTACACTGAGATGCCAGTTTCCTACACACACTGTACCTTGTATTGGCACTCATTGGACATTTTATCAGTAAGTAATTGTATACCTACAAAGAACACCCCTAGTGAACAATATGTGTCACCACAAGCACTTTTTACTCTTGGCCAAGTACATTTTTAGAGAGAAAATGTACATCTACCTTGTTACATTCTTACTACTGATTTATTTTCTAGGGCTATATCTCATGGGACGGTGGCCCCAGGAAACAGCCGCCCAAGTAGCGCATCACTCCTCACACAACTGCTCCAGTGGTGCTGAAGAGACAGCGGCACTTCAGCACCACTGTTTTGGAAAGCCAAAAGCTTCGTGGCCACGGGGTGGGGTCCGCTGATCACACACAGCTGGAGCGGCATAATCGCCACCTCATTCCACCCTCCTCGAGCAGCCAGGGGAGTATAAAGAGGCGCTACAACTCACAGAGATTAGTTGGGTTAACTGCATACATGTCCACTCACACTCTCTCTCCCTCTCCACCCAGGCAACCTTGTCGATGCTATGGACAACAACGATAAAGAAGAGTCTGACCACCCTGCACAGTTTGCCGGCAAATGCCCCCGCTCTCACAGCCTCTGGATCGAACAAAATACCCAGTTGCAGCCAGCCCCCCCACCGACCTTGCCCTAGGCCGGTTTGGGCTCTCCGACGCCTGCACTGACTACACCAACTGCATCGCTCACACTCCCTACACTCCCCCTTCCCTCATTTTTCATTAAATTCACATCTTTATTCCACTGAGACCTGGGTTGTGTGTCTGCGTTCTCCACCATTGCAGCTGCGAGAGCCACACTGGTGGAGAATTTTGGGATGAACATGATACCCCCACCCATCCCCTGCATGGAACCCCTCCTGCAGCATCTCCTGGAGACCAGTCTCCAGTAACAACAGGTGACTCAAGAACTCACAAAAACCTTCCAAGTTGCCACCCAGGAGCTGCTGCAGCAACGAGCCAGAGCCTCTCCTCTCCCAGGCCACCTCCCAGAGCCCCACCAAGAGGCTCTCTGTCTGCTCCACAAGCTCACCCCTGCTCATCCTCTACACCTTTGAGCAGATGGCGTATAGAGAAGGCTGTCCCAAAGAAGAACGAGCCAAGGCTCTGGCTCCCCTTCACTCCGGAGAAGCCCAGCTGGCCTACTTCAGCCTCCTGCTGGCTTAAGGAGAGGATTACCCGCTCCTGAAAGAACAAATCCTGTGGATTCTCCATCTGCCAGGCTGCGATGGAGTTTCATTGCTGGGTGTACCGGGCAAAGGTTAATCCTCACAGCCAGATGGACACTTTGCTGAGAACCACCAAACCCTGGCTGCAGCCCAAGCAACACTCAGCTATGCAGGTCACAGAGCAGGTCGCTATGGACGATTTGTCCAGGCACTGCCCCCAAAAGAGTGCATGGCCGTCAGGTTGAGGGTGCCCAAGATGCCCACCGGGCTGGTTGGAGCCCTTGAGTGTGCTTTGGCAACCTTGGACATGAGTAAACATGAAGCTACAAAGCCCAAGCAAGCCCCCGCTGGGCCCCCACCCTCTACTTTCTGGACCAACGTGGTTCCCCTGAAGGTGCCCTCCACATCCAGCTCACCCTTCCTCACCCCTCGTCGAGCCCATGCCTACCACGCCCGAGCATCCCTCACCTGCCCCAGCCCAGAAACAGTGGCTCACTGGCTACATCGTCCAGATAGAGGGATGGCCAGTGCAAGCCCTCCTGGACTCTGGTAGTACCATCACATTGGTTCGGCCCTCCATCCTACCTGTGGCGGCGGGGTGCTGCAGTACTGTCAAGGTCACCTGCGTGCATGTGGACACACAAGAGGTGGCCACCGCCCATGTCAGAATTGGTGAAGAGAAAGGTGCATGGAAATTGACTGTTGGTGTGGTTCCTGACCTGCCTGTCCCTCTTCTAGGATGAGACTGGCCTGGGTTCCTGAAGGAGATGCCTGCTGCCAGGAGGAAGAGGTGATGCCGAGCACCCTGGAGGCCTGTAGACCGCACCCCACCGCTATGATGTGTGCCTGGCTGGGGAGCACGAGGAGACTGAAGCTCGCATGGCCAAAGGTGAGTTGCACACCATCTCTATCCTACTATCATGTGTGTTTAAGCAGGTAACTCGTGAAGCGAACTTCGGGCAAGAGCAGAAACAGGATGAGTGGCTGAAGAACTGTTGGGGACAGGTGCACTTGGTGGAGGGAAAGGACCAGCAGCTAGGGTGGCCCCTCCCCATAGCTCTTACTGCCTGGTCCTCCAGGGCCTCCTGTACCAACACACGAAATGTCAAAGCCAAGGTGTGGACCTGCTGGTAGTCCCTAGCTCCAAGGTGGACCTAGTTATGCACCTGGCCCGCTCCCATCCCTTGGGTGGCCACCTAGCGATCCAGAGCACCTTGGAGAAGATCAGAGATTGTTTCCTTTGGCTGGGGATGAATGCAGAAGTCAAGAACTTTTGTGAACACTGCCCCCGGTGCCAGCGCACCACCCCAAAGAGACCTGCACCTGCCCCACTTGTGCCTTTGCTCATCATCGGCGTTCCCTTTGAGAGAGTGGGCATGGATCTGGTGGGTCCCTTTCCCAAGTCTGCCCAGGGCCATGAGCACATCCTTGTCATCATGGACTACACCACCCATTACCTCAAGGCAATCCCCCTGTGGAAGACCACCTCTAAAAACATCACCTGGGAACTGATTCTGCTGTTCTCCTGCATGGGGCTCCCAAAGGATCTACTCACGGACCAATATATGCCATATCAAAACTCATGTCAGATGTGTGTCGGCTGTTGCAGGTGAAGCAGATCCACACATCAGTCTACCATCCCCAGACTGACGGGCTGGTTGAGAGGCTCCACCAGACCCTGAAGAGGATGCTGAGGTGTGGTGTGGATGAAGACGACCACAACTGGGACCTTCTTCTCCCTTACGTCCTGTTTGCTGTCAGGGAGATTCCTCAGGCGTCATCGGGCTTCACACCCTTCAGACTACTGTTTGGGAGAAGGCCCTGAGGACTCCTGGTCATGGCTGAGGAGACCTGGGAGGAGCAGCCTCCACTGTTCCAAACCACCATTGAGCATGTGAGGGAGATGCAGGAACACATCAAAAATGTGAATGGAACCTGAATGGAACCTCTCCTGCAGCATCTCCTGGAGATCAGTCTCCAGCAACAACAGGTAACTCAAGAACTATCCCCGTCGCAGCCGTGAGTTCCACATTCAGAATAGCTGCATTACATATACTACATACGTAGGGTGTACAATTCCATTCTGAACCCTAAAACATATGTGGTAAATAGGTTGCATTTTGGGATTCACAAAATTTTCAAAAAATGAAATTAAAAAAAAACATTTTTTTGTTTAAAGATGAGTTGAAGATGAATGTTGATTCATAGGCTTAACAAAGAAAAAAAATCAGATTACTAATTTTTAAATAAGTTGCTGGTCTAATTTTCTAAAGTCTAGTTTTTCATTATTTATTGATTTCACTGTGAACTTTCCAAAAAAGTAATTTTGTTATTTACTTTATGTAGAGCAATAGTGACACGATTGTGGTGTATCTAAACAACAATAACAACAACAACAAAAACAACAACAAAAAAATAATAAAAATAATGTTCAGCATCTACATCCAGTCAGACACAGAGTTACTATAGTTTTGAAATTTTAATTGGTTTTTATTTTTTAGTCTTTCAGTTTCCTTTTTTATTTCAGTTTAGTTTTTGTTAGTTTTACAAGTGCATAAGTAGTTTTAGTTATATTTTTTATTTTGTGTATTGACTAGTTTTAGTTTAGTTTTAGTTTAGTTTTAGTGTTAGTTTTATTTTTTTAAGGTATTGCACAGCAAGCATCTTCTTCTTTGGTGTTTTATGGCAGCCTGTATTATTGCCACTTTCTGAAACTAGTCTGTTACTGTCTCAAGAGGTAAAACGAAACAAAAATGGAAACAAAGCTGATTTTACCTGCAATTCTATTTAGTTTTAGTTCATGTTGCATTGTTCATTGTAGTTTTTATTTAGTTTTTGTTTTTTTAAACTGTTGTTTTTATTTTTCTTTCAGTTAACGAAATTATTTTTTCACTGTATGTTTTAGTTTTAGTCTTAGTATTCATTAACTATATTAACCATCGTCAGACACAATTAATAATGTTACATTAGTCACAGAGGCTATTTACTCTGCTCTTTATACAGTAGTAATATTATACTGTTCAAATATATTTAAACAGCAATTTGTTCTGAGAAGTTCTTTTGAAATTCGAGGGTAATAGAATCAGGACTGGATTATGCAGATTTGTCTCCCTTGCCTAGGGAAAATATGAGGCCTTTTAAGAGCCGATTATACAGTATATACAGTATGCTATATAAAAAGAAATTATGAAAACATAATAAATAGACAAGTATGGAGCAATAAAACGCTTGCTAGTTTCAGAAATGCGGAAAATTAAAAAAGAAAGTCATCACTAATATTACTGGAATGCAATTTAGAATTCCTAGCTAATAATATCAAATGTTAAAATAAAAATATAGCTTAATACTAACTAAATTTGATATAACACACTCTCTCCCACTGTGCTCCCACCACTCCATCTTGTGAGAAGACATGAATATAGGTGATATAGGCTAGAGCCTATATGGTTTATAGAGCTATGATTATAATAATAATAATAATAATAATAATAAAGGAACAAATTCAGAGTAGTTCCCAAATTATGAGGTGATTAATTGAGAAAGGGTGACAAAATACATAATTCATGCCTTAATTATTTTCATCGCTGAGCTGTAAAATTGTTGCACAGGACGTTAGGTTTGTACTGTAAGTGTCAACAGTGACTTATTTTTCCAATGGCAGTGCTTAGGAGTGTAAATTGTTTGTGGTTAGGTGCTGCAGGAGAAAACAGAATACATTCACACAAACATGTAGATCCTTTATAATAAAAGCTAATCAATCTCAGCATTGTCTGACAGCTTTTGAAGGCACTTTGGTTTTGATGCATCACAGTGAGTATATATGAAAAAATACCCAGATAGTGCTACCATGGGTGTAACAGCAATGCGATGGGAGGGAGACATGCTTCACTGACAGCTCAGGGTTCAGTGGCTTTACAAGAGAAAAAGCTGGCAGAGAGCTTTGTGAAAAAGAATACCTGAAGGATATACCAACTACTTGTGTTTTAGGAAACAGATGGAGGAATTTGATAAGGGCGGGTCTGAGTATGTAGTAGAGCATGGTATGGAGCTGATGAGCATGATAATTAGTGGAAGTAGAAGACTACATGATGCTAGTCAAAGGAAGGCCTAAAAGAAAGCAAAGAAGATTAGAAAAAGAAATAAAAATAGTCAGGGCAAATGGACAGTGTCTATACCACAAAGACAGGTTTGCAAGACCAAATAGCTGAGTGTGCAATCCAAGATTCTGGAAGACACAACATGTGTGGGGAGATAAGGGAAAATGGGGAGCTTGGCATGCATCCGACCTGATGGGGAGGGGGCTATGACTGACAGGCCTGACATTTGATCATCTCTGATGGTAAACAGTACTTCTGAAGGGAATAAATAGCACCTGGCAAGGGCAGATGCCAGATGAAGTGTTACCATTGCACTGTAGCCCTCACCTCAGCCTATGAGAGTTCATACTCCCCATCTCTAATCCAGGACTTCAGTACTCTTACTAAACAGTGGTGATATGTTGATGTTGTCACAACAACAGACTGTATCCAGCCATAACACATGCACTGCTGACACACTGTACCAAAAATCACTACACAACTGTTGGTTCTACTTGCTGGCAAACAGGCTACAACTGGAAAAAACAGCAACAATGCAATTAAAGTCCTCTTCACCACCTCCCAACTGCTGACATTTCAGTTCCAATAGCAAGACAACACAATCAATTCTTATTGCAGCTCAGAGATTCCTCCAAGGGGAGAGGCATATATTGGCTACTTTTCTTTAGTGCCAAAATGTACTGATATGAATGTCAAAATCCTTGATGCTGAAACAGACTGAGGCATATGACAAAGAACAGAGACAAAATCAAAATTGCAATGATCAATTTTGCCATCACATTACGTATTGACCATTCATTATTACTCTTGTAATTAGGTTGACACAAGCAAAAACAGAAATCAATATCACATTGATATTGACATACTCAGGATACAGACATCCAACTGCTAAAGAATATAACTAAGTAAGCTTAATGTTAACCACAGGCACTTAAATTATCCTCAGTTTATGGTGCACTTTAGAAATCCCTAGTTGCCTAGTTGGACTGCATGGTGGATTAGAAATATGTAATTACCCATAAAAGTCATTGACCAATGATAATAAACCACCTTAGATAGCTCCACCCTATCTGGCAACACTGAAAAAGAACCGAGGTTCTTCAGAGGTCGTGTTTTAAGACCATACTAGGAAAGGCTAATGGGTTTTGGCCCTGACATTCCTCTTTTAGTGCCATGCTGCCACTGCTGCAACTCCCTCTGCTCTTCTAGAGCTATTCACTTCATGTTGCTAATTTTACCCATGCTAATTAGATTTTTAATTGGTGACCTTTAAGGGCCAGAAAACACTCCCTTGCTCTGTCCTGTATCTCATATAACACTTTTGCAGCTTTTATCTCTGAAATTCAAAGCATGGTCCTGGTAAACTCATTATAGGCTGCGTCTCCAAGACTAGCAGTACTATGGAGAAAATAAACATTACATCTTACCTATTGGAAGTTAACATGATTCTCTCCATTTTTTGGCCTTTTCTGGTGCTGTGACTGCTGGAAATGTTGCTAAATAATATTTCTTTTATTCTCGTAGGTGTGAGTCAAAAGTACAACTTCTGCCTCCGAGAAATTCTTCTTTTTTTGGCCATTTTGCGCATTCCACTGTGTGAATGTGGCCTTTTATGGAGTTTTGTGGGGTCACCAAACACGGATCAGCTGTGCATGTGCCAGGTAATTCATGGGTGATTCCCATTTATCAACATACACACGTGAATACGAAGAAAATCAGTGTTAACAAAACTTTTATTAATCCGGCATAAATGTTTGGGTCGGTTTGGCTTATGCAAATATTTACACACAATTTTACTCAAACATTAATGAATAAGGGCCCAATATCTGCAAGGCATCATATGGTTTTAGGTGAATTCTCTTAGTCCATGCACACTTTACTATCAATCAAATGCATACAGACTAGCCTAGTAAGTAATTACCAGAAACCTCATACCTGGGTGAGATGTCACAGCCTTGCTGCATGAAAGCACCTAGTGAGAACCAGAGACTGTTGAAGATGCCAAACTCATTGGTCTGCTCCTGGTTCTGTTGAACCTGATTCTGTGCATTTTGGCCTGAAATAGATTCAGCCTGGTTGGTATTGGCCTCTCCACTTTCCTCACAGTCCTCACCATGCCACTCATATGGGCTGAAGCGGCTGACCAGAAAGAGCACCACACTCACGCCAATGTAAGCAAACACGATACACATCCAAATCTCATAGGCCAGTGGGTCAAGAAAAGAGAAGACTCCTGGTTTGGACTTGGTGGGCTTCTTGATCATAATTGAAATGCCCAGGCTCATGAAGGGCTTGGAGAAGTCAATAACTTCCTCTCTCACCAACGTAATGGTCAGTGGTGCCACTGCAACATCAGCTTTCTGAGGTAATAAGACAAGAAAGTTCAGTAGTTTAATATAAGACAATTCTGAATTGAAAAAAAAACCCAGTTAAGTATATTATCAGAAAATCATATTCAGGAGTACATAGGGTTTTTTCATAGAAAATATAATTCAATAAGCCATGAAAGGGTGTGCATTATAGCGATTTGATCATGGATAAGGGTGTTAAGCATGATGTAAAGTGGCTTACTGCTTTTAGGAAATTGTGACAAAAACAATATGATAAAATCAAGCGTTCAAAAATGATTAATAATATTAATAATAATTACCTTTATTATTAAAAATATTCACAACAAACAATTTTACTGCCATGCAAAGTAGTCTGTTAATATTAGGCTACGGTTGTTAAGCAATATTTAAAGTTTATTGAAATGCCAACAGACAAAGTTTAGGCATTCTATGGACACAACAATGGATGTCATGTAATAGCTTTTATTGGTTTAATACCTGTTACATTAATACAGAATTCAATTATTGTGATGTGGTCACAGGTATCTTGAGGATTTTACAAAGGCTTCAAATGTGACTCAGCCGGTTAGATTTTAGAACTGAATTTATCTGTTTTATAATCATTATTTTATTTAATGTAATACTTATATCAATTCAGCTGAAAATGCTTTAAAGGGCCTTTCAGTCCTTGAATAACTAGCTTAAAAAATAGACCTTTCTTACAAAATCAATGACAGATGTACCTTCAATGCAAAATGGAGCCTTAATGAAAAAATGTGTCCTTTTTTCTAAATCCATTTCTTATGAGCCTCAAATTTTATAGTCACACACTGATGCAGAAAATATAATCAAAGAAAATGTAGGCTGTGAGGCTGTTTTTCTGAGGACGTAAAGACCTTCTTTGATCTCCTCTACCTCACTCATTCAAAACACTTCTAAAGGGAGCTCATTCAACTGAGTCAATGCTATTGAAGAAATAAATAAATAAATTATTGACCATGTCATAAAATGATCCTGGTCATTACAGATGTGTAATTGTCTTCTAAACACATTAATAATTACGTTACTGAATATGAATTATTTAAAGGCATTGATGAATAAGGAGAAATAAAGCTATAAGTTAAATGTTTTTTTAACAATAAAGGAGCTAAAAATAAGCAACAAAAAAACAAAACAAAACAAAAAAAAACTTGAATACGTACTCCGTAAACCAGTTCCCCAACCATCCCATTCCACATCTTCGTCTCTGGATCCCTAGCTCCATACTTCCCATCAGCAACAATCTTGAGTTTGTACTGGTATCCCACATGCTTGGCTATTTCTGCTGCCAGCTCCACACAGTAGCCTTCATACTTATCATTTCCTATAAGCTTTTCATGATTCTTCTTCAACATCACATATGGCGATTCCTGCAATGGAGACAAATGGGTACCATTACTGCCCTCATATCATAGCAACTCAAAACAGTCTTGCTGTCTATATGGTTAACAAAGTAATATGATTAACATAGCATAGCTGAGCCCATAATGAATACAGTGACTTATTTTCAGCTGGCCCAGATTAACCTGGTTTTATCTTGTTTTACAAAAAGGCAAACAATCGACTGGGCTGAAAAGAGTGTGATTCTGCTTGGGAACAGCCTGTAATATATGTTAATGCTTGATGTGTTTGATGTGACACTATATGGTCAAAAGTATGTGGACACCTGACCATCACACCCATATGTGGGCCTTCCCCAAACTGTTGCCACAAAGTTGGAAGCACACAATTGTCTACAATGCTTTTGCATACTGTAGCATTAACATTTTCTTCACTGGAACTAAGGGGCCCAAACGTATTCCAGAATGACAATGCCCATGTGCAAAAACACAGTCCATAAAAACATGGTTTGCCAAGGTTGGTGTGGAAGAGATTGAGTGGTCCATACAAACACTGACCTCAACCACACTGAACACCTTTGGGATGAATTGGAACACTGACTGCATGTCAGGCCATTTTGCCCAACATCAGGGCCCAACCTCACAAATGCTTTTATGGCTGAATGTACAAATCCCAATAGCCATATGCTCCAAAATCTACAGGAAGACCTTCCCAGAAAAGTGGAGACTGTTATATACAGCAAATTGGGGACCAAGTCTGGAATGGGTTGTTCAACAAGTACATATGGGTGTAATGGTCAGGTTTCCACATACTTTTGGCCATACAGTGTATTTCAAACAGATCTGTTATTGGACACATAATATTTGAGCCCATGTTCACAACTAAGTCAATAAAAGGACATTATTAGCCAGTTAACCCTGATCATATAATACCAGATAGCAAGCATTTGAGAGAGAGAAAAACTGTACATACACTATATGTCCAAAAGTAGGTGTACCCTTGATCATCTCACCCATATGAGGCATTCCCTAAACTGCTGCCGCAAACTTGGAAGCACACAATTGTTTGGAATGTCTTTGTATGCTGTAGCATTAAGATTTCCCTTAAGTGGAACTAAGGGACCCAAACCTGTTGTAGAATGTAGAAAAGTGAGGTCCTTCTTTGCATAGAGACATGGCTTTCACAGAGTCTTGAGCTCAACCCCTTTGAATAACTTTGGGATGAACTGGGACGCCGACTGCTGACCAGGCCTTCTTGCCCAACAGCAGTCCTCAATTTCACTAATGTTCTTGGGGCTGAATAAGCACAAATCTCCACAGCCCAATTCCAAAATCTAGTGGAAAGCCTTCCCAGAAAAGTGGCGTCTATTAAAGCAGCTAAGGGGACCAACTCCATATTAATGGCCATGGTTTTGGAAATGGATGTTCAACAAGCACATAGTATTCATAGTATAAAATAGAATAAAAGTATTTGCTATTTATCCATCCATCCATCTATCCATCTATCCATCCATTATCTATACCGCTTATCCCCCAGGGTCTTGGGGGAAGCTGGAGTCAATCCCAGCTGACTTCGGGGTCTTTGGGGGACATTGCCGCTCCATCGTCTACTTACACTAACAAAAAATGTAAGTATAAAAATTGTGCATTTTCTATGCATACAACTGAAAAGATTCAAGTAAACCTTTTGGTTGAAGATGCAATCTATTAACAGGGTAGTGTTGCTGCCAGATCCACAGCTTGGGTTACCATCTGTGTGGAAATACACTTGTACTCCTCACATCAGCACGGTTTTTGTTCCATCTCCTAGTAGTTGAAAGTATATTGCTCCTTGGTGTAAATGAATATGAAAATGTATGTGTACAAAATACCCAGTGATGGACTGGCATCCCATCCAGGGTGAATTCTTCAGCCTTGCAACCATTGTTACCAGTACTGGCACTGGATCCACTATGTCCCTAACTAGGATAAAGTGGCTACTGAAGATGAATGAATGAATGAATGCTTTATCCTGGTCAGGGGTGTGGTGAATCCAGTACCAACCCCAGGAACACTGGTGGAAGGCACTAACCACATAGTTATGTGGTTACTGAAGATGAATGAATAAATAAACAAGCTCTATAGAGCCGAGAAAACTAAACTATAATGCCCTTCCCTTGTATAACAAACTGCATATTTGAAACTGTTTTCTGCCTCTGCCCCTCTATTCTTTTCTCTATATTTTTCTATCAGCACACCAGCCTATACACACTGTCTTTTGCCTAGATGAAGAAGAGACGGTCAGGCCACATATCAAAGGTGATCAAAAGCTCTGTAAAGCCTTACTAAAACACACCACAGGACTTCCACCCAGGATAGCAGAACAGAGGGGCCAGTGGAGGAAAATGAATTTCTGAGTACTGCTGGGAATTCAATCCCAGACTGGCCTTTAAGAATAAGATGAAAATACACAGGCTGGTGGAGAAGCAATGATGTCTCATTCACACATCCAGAATAGCAGTGTTCTTGCAGGAGTGAAACCAAGCATCCTTTTTTCCATATATTAAAATCCATAATAGAACAATGTTCATATACTGAGCAACACAGCAACACATCGTTAATATGTAGAAACATTAAATAACATTTATTGCAAAATAAATGTTTTAATCCATGCCATAGGTTCTAAATTCTTATTTCCATTAAGCTCAAGCAAAGGGGCTATACTGAGACCATACCAAGATGGTGGTGACGATGTATGTGCGGTTGTGAAATCCATAGGTTTCATTACTTCCAGACATGTAGCCTGCTGTGCTCACAAATTTCTCATCCTCATTCCAGTATCCTACCTGAAACCAAATAAAAATGATGAGTGCTATAATAAACCCTTCAAAATGTCCCAAAGGAAACAATAATTTCCTTGTGCAGTGCTCACTGATGAACTTAATTAAACCCTCAAATTTGATAACAGACTGAGCAAATAAAATTTTACCACTTGTGACTCTAGGAGTGTTTCCTCTAAGTAGGCAAGTTGACAAGTGATTTATATATTTAAAAAATCTATAAATATTTCTGCAAATGTTAGTTTGGACCATGTACCTAGATGACTGTTGATAGCAGATAAATTTCTGTTATTCTATTTAACTGAAAGTTATTCATGTTTTCAGTTCATCATCAGTTTCGCAGTGAATTTGGTACTGAAGAGCAATGTGGATGCCACATTGCAAATAAAATCTAAAAAACATTTTTACGATGACCCACAGTGTTTTACATTGCACAGTACAGCTTTTCATGTTGTACTGTAGGCAGTAACTTAACTGCCCACTTGTCTAATCAACACATAAACTATAGCTTAAATTACCACATGAAAGTTTTTAAGTCTGTTACATCTGTCCTACAGTAATTCTATGGCAAAAATGTACTTACTTTATTTGGCCCTGTGGCCTTCAGCTCCATCACACTGATGGTATAGTTGATTCGCCGACCTTTCTCATTAAACTGGATGTGTCCTGTTACACCTTCAATCCGAACCTAAGACAGAAACCCAAGAGCCTGCTTGAGTTAGACAAAGACATAAAACATTGCAAGCACTATTCTTTTTGTTTCTTCCATTCTTCTTTCTTTCTCTTGATCTTTGCTGTTTCTGACTCTGAGATGTATACTTCGTGGTCAGTGTCTTCCTCCGTGTATACAGTACATCTTTCAAACTGATTGATGGGATTAATTGACCCAGCTGAACACTAGCCTGAGTACTGTCTGAGAATATGGGCTCAACTCCCTTAGTCCAGTTTAATGCACTCACATCAGCCTCAGCCTCAGACTAGTGTGTGAGTCTACCTCTGCTCAGAACACTCGGAGTACACCACAGATCTGGGGACTTCATCACACAAATAATAATGTTTCTTATGACAAGAAATAGTTAAGTCAAGTCAAGTTTATTTGTATAATGCTTTTAACAGCAGATATTGTCAAAAAGCAGCTTTACAGAAAAATAAAGACTTTAAGCATATGAACTAATTTTATTTATTATGTAATTAATAAATAATATTTAATTAATTAATAATTAAATATTATTTAATTTATAATGTTTATATTTTATATATTATTTAATTTATAAATAAAAAATATATATTTAAAAAAATACATCTGTCATCCCAAATTGAATATTTTATTTACTAACCCCATTTCCAGAAAAGTTGGAATACTTTCCAAAATGCAATAAAAACAAAAATCTGTGATTTGTTAATTCATGTGAACCTT
>JAOTRR010000038.1:22197313-22207443 GCA_028570945.1 Gogo arcuatus
GGGTATCATGATTGGGTATAAAAGGAGCATGCACCAAAGGCTCAGTCTTTGCAAGCAAAGATGGGGTGTGGCACATCCCTTTGTGCCAATATTCATGAGAGAATTGTTAGTTAATTCAAAAAGAACATTTCTCAACACAAAATTGCAGAGAATTTAGGTCTTTCAAAATCTTTACATTTGAATAAGATAAAGTTATATGTGGCACTATTTTCATGATTCCATATCTCATCATATTTAGCTACTTGATTAGCTAGGAGGCCTATAGAGCAGAAATAACCTAATTTTAGTGAAACTGCGTTAGCCATCTTGTACTGTAAACTCCAGAATTGTCCAAGAGTAAACAGGGTCATCAGTGTGGAAGTTGAACACAAGGGAAATGTAGAAACAACTTCTTGTTGAAGAGTTAAAGATCACCCTTCATTTATTTCAACCACAGACAGTCAAAAGAGTGAACCGAGCCACTCCATAGGGTTTGACTGGAAAACAGTGAAGCCGGATTGGGGCTACGTCCTGTTGAGCCTCTCGCTGACTGTCTACTGCGCAACATGAGGTTCAGTTTGGTGATGTAAAACAATGGAAGAAACATCCACCATACCTGGAAACATGGCACTTGTCTGGTAGCTGTGCCTCAAATATTTCTTGGCTCACTTTCTGACTTTGACATATTTTTTTTCCCCGAAGGCAGCTGAAACACAGTCCAGCAAAATGCCAGTGATGCTACTGTCTGTGCACTGATGGCTAAATAGGTTTTTCAGATTTCCCAAGAGCTGCTTATCCAAACAATACGGTTACTTCTCTCCTGTGTGACTGGATGTCGCAGGTTCGCAACGTCATTTTTAGCATACTTGGAGAAAAACATTTATTATGTGGTCATAAAGTTAGTTACAAGGTTATGGAGTCAGTCATACAGTTTCTCTAGAAAATGACAATGGTCATATAAAGGAATAGAATGAATGGAAGTCAATGAAAGGCTAATGCTAGTTGGTCATCTCACACTCCCATGACTGCTACACATTCAGAATGCTTGATTACCCCCTTGGTTTATTTCAACACCATTCCATTTACTCATTATTGCAGAACACACAATGTAATCACCCCTAGAGTGTATGAGAAAGGTACTTAACCAATCAGCATCTTTCTCACCAGCAGACTGATCTCTGGTGGTGTGTGCTGTGCACTACATTACATAACCTCAATACAGGTTATCTCCATATCAGTTTAATAGAAAGAGGAGCGTCTGTATTTTTTGTTGGTATTGAAAATAATAGTGTCGGGATTTCTGAGTACCCCAGTATACCTTAATACTGCCCAAGCCTAGCAGGCCTAAATGGTACAAAAGGCAATTTTCTATAGTTTCAGCAGTATAATCAAGCTAAAGGAGAAATTTCTTTCTATACCATATTTTCCAAGTAATATTGTTGTTTTTGTGTGTAAATATATAAATAGTGCCCCCAGTGGCCAATTCAAGTGAGATGACTAGTGATCAGTTACTAGTGGTTCTCTACCCAAAACTACCATTCATGTTTCATTAAAATTGCTGTGTTAAACCTGTCACATGTCTGCTGTCATCATCAAAAATCCACTTAGAGATTAGTGCATAGATGCACCACATAAAATTTCAGCTCGATCAGACTTACAGTTCATGAGAAACAGTTATCTAACCTTAGCTCTGCCCCTTATGCATGACCATGCCACAAACTTTGATGTCAGAAACCTTTCCTCCATGTTTCATAAGAATCTATGCATGTAATCATTAGTTACAGCTGTTTGATTGATGTGTGACAATCATATTGTTTACAAATCTCAACACATTTTAATAATTATTCAGGTTCACAATCTGCTGAGTAGTTATGCAAATTAGCCCAAGAAATCTATGAATCTATGAACAAGCAAAATGGTTTTGGGGGCTTTTTTAAAATGGGAGAACCAATGAATGGTTCATGAGATATGGCACAAAACAAACATTCACTATAGTGCTAATAATAATAATAATAATAATAATAATAATACACTTGTGTCATTGACCTCCTGTCAGACACCACTCCACCATGTTCTTGAATCTACCCAGTATTCTTTACAGAGAAAAAACCATGGAGGAATATATATCTGCAGATCTTAAACAAAGCTTTTTCATGCCATCCATATCCCCAGCATTGGCTTCTATTTTGGTGAAAAGAAAGGAAGTGGGATCCACCCACTTAGACTACTGAAAGCTAAATCAAATCAAGTACCACTGGTTCTGGTCCAGCTCAAGTCTACCTTTTGGAGATTGACTTTGGTTAGCTGAACCACCTCCATACTACTGACATTGCTCCTAACTCATGAACTAAATCATCCTCAGTGTCAGCAATCAGCCCCATGTTTGTTTCTTGTTATGCCTCATAAGCATGAGTGCTTACATGCTTATAAGGGTTCTACTGTAATAATTTTAAATACTGGAAAAAACAAAAACTGCCCTAAAACACTCCGTCCCAGCTCCCAAAACACAGTCTGCGTTGGTCAAGCTAGTGGCTTTGCCGGTTATTATTTTCCAGCTTCCTTACTTAAATTGATTAATGTTTGAAAATTTAAAATGTTTTGTTGTGTTATTTTCTTAAAATACCTTCCCTATTGTGTCACAGCAGTAGTGGAAATTGATAATTGGTTCTTTCCATCTACTAGTACTTACCAACTTATCTTTTCAGCAAGAAAAGTGTTTAACTGGAAAAATAACTTCTGCATTAGAAATTTGCTATCCAGTCTTGCCCAGTCCCATTTATGCTTGCTGGAGGTCAAATTAACTAGACTACAAAACCGTAATTTAACTCAAAATTATGACAAGCTAATTATGTGCATTAATATAGACTACGGAAAATAAGCAAGCACTTGAATCCTTGGAAGAGATGATTTTATGCAGCCGTAGTGTTTATCCTCTCCTGTCTACTGATGATGAAGCATTTTGGTTGCACCGTTGACAAAAATGCAGAAAGTCTTTAGCTAAGATTTGGCTCTTATCACATGTACAGTTGAGTGTCAAAATTTATATACATCTAGGCTAAAGACAGTCAATCTCATTTCATGTTACTTTACATTTCTTTTGGCAAGTGAATCAGGGCATATACTTTGCCTACATCATTTGTAATTTTAAAACAAACAATTAGAGACAGATTTTTTTTCCAGCTTTAATTCACTATATTGGAATTCCAGTGGGTCAAATGTTTACAAACTCCAAGTTGAATGTCTCTTTAAACAGTCTGGAAGATTTCAGAAAGGGATTTAATGACTTTCAGGAGTTTCTGATTGGCCAATTGTCATAATTAAAAGTTAATTAGATCACCTGTAACTGTAAAATGGCCTACCTTTACAGCTCATGCCTTTTTGCCTTTGATACCATGGGAAAATCCATGCAACTCAGTCAAGACCTGGAGGGAAAAAATGTCGACCTCCACAAAACCAGTTTCTCTTTAGGAGCAATTTCATAACAACTGAAAGTACCATGAGCATCTATACCAACAACTGTATGCAAAGATAAAAATTTTGGGACAACACCAACAGTGCAACATTCAGGTAAGAGGCACAAATTCATCCCAGGGAACCTTGGTCCAAAAGGTTCAACTGAAGCCGAGATAACAAAGGAATTGGTAAAGGAGTTGGAGGCATCAGTACCAAAGTATGTGCATCCACCAGACAGTCCTACATCGCCATGACCTGAAATGTTGTAATGGAAGGAAGAAGCTCCAACTCTAAGGCTGGAATAAAAAGGCCAGACTGAAGCCGGATTTCGTCATACTGTTTGGCCATAAAGATCAGCACTATGTATGGAGGAAAAAGGGCTTTTAATCTGAAGAACATCAACCCACCTCTGAAGCAATGAGATGGCAGCATCATGTTGTGGGGGTGTTTTTTTCTGGAAAAGGGACTAGTGCACTTCAGAAAATAGATGACATCATGAGAAAGGAGGATTTTCTAGAAATACTGAAGCAACACCTCAAGATATCAGCCAGAAAGTTAAAACGTAGTCACAACTGGGTTTTCCAGCAGGACAGTGATCCTAAGCATACCTCAAAAGTTGTAACAAAATAGCTTAAAACCTAAATGTGAAAGTACTGGAGTGAATATAACAAAGCCCTGACCTGAATCCCACAGAAAATAATGAAGTAACAAAAAGTGTGTCCAAGCAAGAATGCTGTATTTGATTTGAGGTCACAACTTGTAATTCCCAACCTCCAAAAGCCAGAGAAAATGTCCCCTCTACTTGTCAACTTGGCATAGTGTTCTCAACTTCCAGTTCCTTCCCCATTTAAGGAGTGACATCAAATCAACATGGCTGAGCACAGCATCAGAATAAACAAGTAGCACTTTAAATAGCACCTGTTATACTATATATACAAGTATTTGCTTTAGATCAGACAACATACAGACATTCACTTGTTAAATCTAAAACATTAACTATACAGTTCACTGTTTGAGGAGGAAAATATATCACTCATCACAGTTAGAGGTACAGTTGTACATGGAGGCATCTATGTTTTTTTCAACTTAGCCTGTCAAACGTACTGAGCTTGACAATGACGTAATTCCAAGCAGCGAATTACATCTTATGAGGTGAGTCCAACACAGCAAAAGGCCCACAAACCTGACTGAGTTACACCAGTTCTGTCAGGAGGAATGAGCAACAATTCCGGAAAAGCTTGTGGAAGGCTACCCCAAGCACTTGATTCAAGTTCAAAAATTAAAAGGTAATGCCACCAAATACTAACAACGTGTATGTAAGCTTTTAAGCCACTGAAAATCTGATAAAGTAAACAAAAGCTGAAATAAATCTGTTTCTTAGCTATTATTTTGAAATGACCTCTTATGGAAATCAAGTAGATACTTTAACTTAGCATGAGAAATGTATGGTAACATGAAATGTGGGGATTTGTGGAAAATTGAGTTTTTCTTTAGTCTGAGTGTATGTACACATTTGGCCTCAACTGTAAATGGGAGCCTGAGTAGCGTCTTCATTTTCAGTCAGCGAAGTGTTTAAATGAGAGGTGACTGAATATTTTGATATCATTAAAGCTATAGATTTTGTGCTGCACTGTACTGTATTTTGTTCTAATTAAGCAAATTAATATGGCTGGCAAAAATAGCAACAGCCAACCCATGTTCTTGGTTCATGTGTGTATTGCAGCAGGTGGGGGGGAGGGACTCACAAAAGAGTAGAGCACCCTACAGCATCAAGGTACTTTACACCACCAGGAAATATATAAACAAACTGGAGCATACTATGTTTAAACACACATATCAAATTAAATGTTTTTTTGTATTGCCTAGTTATTGTCTTGCCTTATTGGGTTGTCACTTGGTTTTGTCATAAGTAAGTAAGTAAATAAATAAATAAATAAATTTTAAAAATCCTTGCATTTGCATCCAAACCTGTGTGCTTCACGAAATACTCTTTCCTTAAAATATTGATTCAGTAGGAAGGCTTTTTCCCTGTTACTGTTCAACACAATGCACTAGTCTAAAATTCCAAAGTGGTGGTTGTCTACAAAAACCACAAGATGGCAATATTGTTGCATATATCTGTGCATAGTTGATTCCACACAACTAGTCTGAGACTATTAGTGAAAATATGACTATTTTGCATTCTTTTCTAATTTAATACAACAATTTCCACTACAAATTATATTATTGACAACAACTTGAGTGAAATGTAGAATCTTTGAAATATTTACATGAAATTTAGAGTTTGTTATTATTTGATATGTTCCCTTTTTTTTTACTTTAATGACAGTGTGCACTCGAGCTGGCATGGACTCCACAAGTTTGTGCAAAACCTTATGAACCATTTTAGATCAACTCCATCAGAGTGCGGTCTGAATACATGCTTCAATAGAAGAGATTAGGCATGAGGAAAATCTCACCTTTTGTACAAAGCATTTAACATGGTCAATATCACAAATTTGCTTACATTTTAATAGGAACATAAGAATAGTGCATAATCTCAAATATTAAATGTTCAAGATCTTGAAAATTTAGTTTCTTTGTTTTCAAAATTCTAAAACCCGTTTATTTTCAAATTTAAATGAAAAAAAAAATCTCAGATTTTCAATGTGGTCTCAGACTTTTGGCTCCCACTGTATACACATTAGGGCAAAATATTTGTTGCATACTGTATATCTTTGCTATAACATCATAAACAAATTAAAACCCAGATTTTAAAACAAAAATGCCGAATCTCAACACAGGACATGGGTCATCAGTGGCATGTAAGACTGATAACATGAAGGAAATCTGAAGTATGTCTAAGAAATTAACATGGTGAGGAATACGTCACTGTTAGGGAGAGAAAACGGAATAAAACAAAAAAAAATGCTTAATAAAAATAGCAGAAACAGTGGCACAGCCTTGGAATAATTTTCAGTTTAAAAACACAGACCACAGCCAACCAAAACACAAAACAATTCTGTGTTCAGAATTCAACCACGGTAAAAAAAAAAAAAGTCTATGATACCAAAGTTTAGCCTGGCTATGGCAGTGATTGCTGGGAAAATAATATATTTACTGTCACTACAGTACAATAAATCTTGCATGGTACAAAATAACACCTTTATATTTACAAGGTACAGAACAATTGGTTATTTGTAAATGGAATGGTGCCTTCCTCATTACAAACATACTACTCTTTTTCAAGCACAACACCTTGTGGTGGTACATAGAACATATTGAAGACAACTATTAAATAATAGTATTACAACTATTACATAAATGAACCCAACTTTAGTAAGTTACTTTTATAAATTTATGTTTTTAGCCAGTGCA
The DNA here is from genome assembly GCA_028570945.1 of Gogo arcuatus. Classification (NCBI taxonomy): domain Eukaryota; kingdom Metazoa; phylum Chordata; class Actinopteri; order Siluriformes; family Anchariidae; genus Gogo; species Gogo arcuatus. The sequence continues at coordinate 22,204,103 of JAOTRR010000038.1, forward strand.
TTGGTGTGGATTTTTCATTTTAGGTGTAATCATTTATATAAAAAGTGGACTTTCCTGGGAATGTGTTTTTAATGATTGTCTTATGCCTAACAAATTTCTATATGTTTAATTGCAAATTTAATTTCTCTTACTACCAATAACTCTTTGCTCTGCCAAATCTGGAGATGCTGTCAACCCCATTGAGTCTTCTACACCAGAATGCAGACATGCCACCTTATCAGGGTGTGTGAAGTACACAGTTAAATTACACTGCAGCAACTGAGTCTTCACTGGAAACAAAGAATGAACAAGGGATCACACTAAGTAATCAACGACATCGAGGTAATTTACACTGTGCTCCTATATTATAAGAAATGTTTCTAGCAAATGAAGGTAAGAATTTAGTAGCACTCTGGTTTAGCCTTCTGTATGTGCTATCAATTATATCACACCATTAATATTAAATATGAATCACATTTGACTTTACTGTTTTCTGCAGGTAACCATCACAACTGATAGGCATCAGCAGATTTTAATCAGGGCCAGAGCACTGGTGTAATGGGAGTTTTGCCCAAAGTAGTTTGCCAACCTGGAACCTGTGCTGTATCAGATCTCCTAAAAATACACTGCTCCTAGGGTAAAACACTGTCATATTCTTACAAAGCCTTTTTTTTTTTGGAGGGGGGGACTGAAGCTGTGACCTCTGTTGCAAGCTACCACAGAGGGCCTTTACACCAGACTAACAAAACTGACCAATATGCAATTTTAACCTTTTTTTTTTTTTCCTGACACAAGCATTGTTTGAAGGACAGCTGTCAAATAAATGTGGTGTATACCTGTATCACATACTTTGATGCACTATGAGCTGTAAAGTTTCACACAGTTGTCATTTTTAATTACAAGGTGGCACTTACAATTCCATAAATAATGATTTAAAACAAACAAAAACTATTCCCACATATTGGGTGCAACAAATCTAATTAAATACCACAAATAAACTGACCAGAGCTTTTCTTATTGTGTGGTACACAAATAATAATCTTTTATCTATCTATCATTTATCTTTCAATGTTCTGTTTAAGGTAAATGATGACTAAATGATAGGTGTATTGAGAAATGGGTTGATAAAGATTGGCTAGATAAATTTATATATACTTTTATATATTTAAATGTATCTAGCATATATGTATATATGCATTTCTATACTTAAACGTATCTATCATATACAAAGATATATATACTAGATACATTTAAATGTTCTATAATAATAATTTTGGATAAATATCAAATTATACCACAGTCAAAATAATTAAATAATTAGGTAAAATAAATAATCAGCATAGTCAGTGAGGAAACTACAGTTGCATTTGATTTAAATGTGTTATCAAATTATCAATTAATTCAGCTAAATCACTACTGTTGTTCACACCTTCCAAGTGATCCAAAGTCTCCGAAATAGCATCCAGCTGCATCAGTATGTAATCCAAATCAACAGTGGAAGCACTGAGCGCAATATCTGTGGACATTTCCATTTTGCCTTCTGGAACAGATCAAATAAACATTAAGGAAATATTGAATAAATACAATCAAATATAACAATAAGAAGAAAAAAAAAGAAAACCTCACACTGCCATCGAACAATAATACTTTGCATGGCCCAGTCTGACAATTTTATTACATTCATTCATTCATTCACTCACTCATTCATGCTATAAGTAGAGTGTAGGACTGTATATGTAGAGTGCCCTATGGAACAAAACCAGCACTGAAATGTAATAGATGAAAAATAAAAGATATATATAAAATAAAATTTTGGCATCTGATAAAAAAAAAACCTAAAACGGATTTCTGCCACAAAATTATCAACCAACATGAACTCATCTCTTTTATTTTTTTTTTTATTCATATCAACAAAAACAACTGTAAATCAATACTACGTAATTTTTGCATTATTTTCCTAACAGTTTAATTCGATAAATAAATTTCAAAAACACGTTAAATAAATAAAAAATATCAGTGTCTACTCAAGTTGTCTTTTAGTCTGCAACTGTACATTGGTCAATTAGATTGTCTCGGGAGCCGCAGATAACAGCTTTACACTGGACGAATTCGTTCTGCAGCCTCTTGAGGGATTTTGCGAGTTGAGGATCAGTCCTCAGTACCACCATGTCGTATGCCATCCAAGTCAGATTCACTGGGAGCAGAGAATGGGAAACGGTTACTACGCTGCTAAGGTAGCTAGTTTTCTGTCAAAGAGCACTATAAACTTGAATTGTTGTATATGTATGGCACCTGAAATATTCTCCATCTGCTCGGTCAACCTCTCTAAATCTTTACTGAGTTCTAAATTTTCACGACCAAAATCCTCGCACTGTTCGCCAGATGAAGCCTTGTCAACCATCTAAAAACCGAGATAAGCAAGCTAGCTAAGTTAGTTAGCGAGTTCTAGCTAAACTACGCAATATTCAGCCGCATTTGTATATATCTTTTATATATGAAGCGTTGACGTCCTCGTCAATAAGTAGTCTAAAAATTATCAGGTAAACTGATCAATTGGATAACTACTTACGCTTTATGGGCTGGCTACAAATCTACCTAACTATCGGACAAGGTTATCGCACACAATTTGTTAGCAAACTAGATTACCAGTTTGGCTAACCTGTTTAGCTGTCTTTACATTGCTTAGTTAAAGGTAACAGTATATACAATTTACATAGTAAATTACATCACCTTGCTAAAGTAATTTTCAACGGTTTAAGTTAGACGAGAGTTTTGCGAGACCCTGCTAGGGATTCTAGGAAATTTTACAACAGTTTTTGTCCGTCTCCATGGTCACACAAAGCTCTCCTGAAGCATGCGCATAAACTACTTCCGGATGCGTTCCACAATTGATGTGTTCCCGAACCTCTGAAATGTTAATATAGGAAGGTCTATATGTCCTACAGTGAAAATAATGAATAAGCCAATTACTGTTTTTAAGTGAAAATTTGAAAAGAAGTGAGAGGCTGTTCTCTTAAGCTCCCAACCATCAACCATAATCTGTAACCCTGCTGAAAAATCAGACTGGCAGACCATCACACAACAGTATGGCAATTAGAAAATCTCAAACATTTATTGATTAATATTGAATCATTAATAATATTGAATCAAAATTATTTATTAATGTAGCCAAGGAATAAGGAAACTGGGGGGGGGGGCAGCTGACAAAGACCACCTTGACCAGCTCATTCTGTGTTTTGGCACCTTGTAGCTAGTAAGACCAAGCTGGATTTATCAGGATACAAACAACTAAAATGTCCACACTTGGAATGCAAAGCCTAAATTGCCTGCCCCACAAATTAGCTGTAGAAAGAGAAATGATA
>JAOTRR010000038.1:22237760-22254616 GCA_028570945.1 Gogo arcuatus
CGACCCTTCAGGCCCAAGGCTGCTTCTCTAACCTTCAGGCCATGGCTGCCCCTGAACGCTTTTCTCCACGGAAATCTTTAGTAAAAGGCGAAAGACTTGTGCGACATGAAGAAAAACAAGAGTGATGTTTTATCAAACATTTTATCAAATGTTTTATCAAACATTCTTCTTTTCACCGGTCCTGGAACTGGTGGAACTGGAATGGTCCAAGCCATCTCTAGCCATCATACAGCATGAGGGGAACATTTTCAGATCATTAACAGACCAATTGCTACTGGGTCACCATTTCTATGAATGTTACATTTGTAAGTAAATTAGGGCAGCAACCTGATTTAATGTAAACAAATTTAGTTAATTTTACACATTTCCTCCTCTTCCCACATTTAATCATACACTGCAAAAAATATCGTAGCAAGTAAAAAATTTTGAATATAGGCAAATATTTCTCGTTATTAGATTGTTATTAAACATAACATTATTAAGCCCATTTGTAGATATTTTACTCAATTCAAGCTTGAAACTGTCTTATTCTACAGGGAGACAATTTATGCTTGAAATTTATGCATTGTTTCTAGAAAGACGCAAAATTAACACATTCAAACTCATGTTCAAAAGTAATTATCATACACCAGTCATCAATGAAGTAATTTGGATTAACCCCAAATAAAGTTTTGGGTTAAAGTTTTTTCTTATTTTTTATTTTTCCTAAAACATTTCTATTTTGTTGGTTGCTACATAACTATAATACATAAAGGTGAAAAAGATCTGACATCATCTATATTTTTGAAAATCACAAAGACTTGCCATTTTAACAAGGGTATGGAGACCTTTTACATCCACTGTATGTCTTATATTTGTTATATAATAAGCACATAATGAGAAACATTAGATAATTTTCCTTTATTCAAGATACCTTCACTTGCTAAGATATATTTTTTTGTTGTGTATATTCTTTTTTTCACCAAGAACCACCTGAGGGCTTCAGCAGTTTAAGGAGGTTCCTCACAGCACACTTCTTCTCCTCGGTAGCAGAGCTCAAGGTCTCATGGTCTAGCAGCTTGAGCAACACATTCAGTTCTGTCACCAAGAGTTCCATCACTAAGGGGGCAAAGTTCAAGGTAAGGAGGTCAACAGACATCAGACTATACAACTGTCTATGCATATCATAGGTTAATTAGTCTGCAAACATTTAATAACCACAGTAAGACAATGCAAGTAGAAGAGCTGTCTGTGGAACGTCAGTGACTTTGATTTAATATGCTCTTACAGTGCTTAAGGCTGTCTAGTTTTTAAGTGCTTCCTGTACTGGAGTAAGTGAGATCAAGATGCACAGTTCAGTGTTAACTCTATATTCCAAAGAGTAACTTCAGTGCTGTCAGTGGAAAGTTATATGAAAAGTTATTTGGCTCCTAACTTGTAACATGCTTGGACCTTGGAACCTCTCACTAGGACTCCACAGCTCTGTTCAAGATCTCGGTGGGATTTCCATTTGTATTGCTAGTAACAAAAATTTTTCCCCACATGGAGACCTGCCATCTAACCCAAGACAATCAAACTCTTAGAAACCATCACACAAATTGCATTAGGGGGATACTGAAACCTCCTGTATCTTCTACCTTTCCATCATATCATCCAGTGATACAGTATCTTGTTTGCAGAAATGTTCACAGCAGGTACACTTCAGCCCTAGCTAGATTTTAGTTACCACTGCAGGAAACATTTTGGCATGCAGATTCTGATACCCCTGAAATGAACGCTAAAACACTCCCTAAGAGGCAAACGTTCTGGATGTTCTGGCAAGAAGCTGGTCATTGTGGGTAGATTCTCACAGCTTTGTTTGAGGAAATAAATACACACAGCAAAACACCTCTGGACTACCTCTGGTATACATGAGCTCAGAATTATTAGGGTGGCCATAGCACTTGCATGAGATTAGGAAGAATCTTGGAAAGAGAGGCCTGATCTATGTCCATCATGCACCTGCACACTGACTAAGCTAAAAGTTCATTAAAAGTTGAAAGACCATACATGTTGACAGGACTTAACAACATGCTTTTATTTTCCCTGGTGTCACTCTCCATTTGACTAGCACCACTCTGCTGCTGACAGTGTGGCCACCAATCTTTTTAAATATATATAAAAAATTGAGACAACATGCTTCCAATGAACTTGTGCTCAGAAGTCCAGAACACAAGTCCTCTCAAATGAAAGTGAATTGACATCAGCTTTCTCCCAGGGGAAGGTGAAGCATTTACAAAACAAACATATTCTGTTGCATCCACACCCACATGCTCCATTTCTTTATTAGAAATATGGTCACTAAAAGTGTAGCAAAAATGCTCAGTCAGTTTCTCAGTTCAGACACCACAATAGTGAGCAGATAGCCTTTATTGTTGAATCACTTACTGCAAAACACCTCTCTTCCTGCCAAAATCCCCTTCAGTTGCCTTCTGGGTAGACTCCCAGTAGTGTGTATGTTATGCGAACATGCGTATTTCAACGTTTTTTTAAACTTTCCCATTTGGACTTGTTGACACAAGGCCCCTGTATTCACAAAAAGGCTAGTTTTATTTGACTGCCCTGAAGATGACCGCATCCAGAAGATATGGCTGAATAGCAACTTCATGTGCCAACTAGGAGTAGGTGGAAATTTAGGAATTTCTTTTGAAAATGCCTCCCAAAAAATTGAATCTGGGGCTATGCTTTTGAGAAGGGTTACATTCAGATTACAATGGCTGAATCACACAGAAGGCAAAGCATAGAGAGATGTATTAACCATGGATACCATAGTGTGAAGCATATTTACCATAGTCAGACATATTATGTAACAGAGAATCTTACTACGGTATCAGTCACAGAGACCAAAGGAAGCTGTCAGGCGTCTGTGGACACATTATTCATCATCACTCATATAACAACAGCCCTCATTATCAAGTGCCTAGAATAAAGAGACATTTCTGTCACAAAGATGTCATGACATGGATTTTAGATAATGTTATGGCATGGATTTTAGATAATGGATTTAGGTCATTTGAGTAGGCTTAGGAATACACTTGCCAGGTTATACAAACATTCTAAGATCTTCATGTTTAAAAAAAAAAAAAAAAAAAAAAAAAAAAAAAAATACCACCCTCCTCTGGGGGTTAGTTACAACCAGCTTAAAGCAACACCAAAGCTTTGGAGCATATACGATTCCCATAGCTATACCTCTCATTGGAGGAGATCAAACATACTGAGCTCCACTTTATCTTCAGCTGCACCTGTGGAGGGTCACTTCCCAAGCCAAGCAAAACAAGGCCTGCATGCCCACTCTCCTCCCAACTGCTACACATGTGGTCTTCTCTGATAATATACCACATCAAAAAACACTGTACTGTGAATACCAAAACTGATAGCGGTGCTTCAAATCAAGTCCAGACAATGTGCAAGGTTTGCTTATGGTACAGGAGTTTGTTATTTTCTATCATACACTCCATAAATGTTCTCCATCTGTCAGTGAGATCTGAGAAACATATCACAGCTGATTATCTATTTGACTTTCTCACTCACCTTAAAAGATCTTTGCTAGCTGTACTGAGAAATGTGACTTTAGTCTGTGTTTCAGGGGAAAATTCCCATTGGAAATTGTATGTGACTTCCCCATAGCTGAACTAGTGCTTTGGCACTCAAAAACTTGTACAATAGCTAAAAAATCTGGGTACGTTCCTCACCTTGCCAAAAGCTGTGTTCAACACCTTTCACATGACAAAAGCAGAGACAGCAAAATTGAAACAGCAATTCACTTGCTAGTGAGAACCACAGAGAACAACTCAAGAATGCATTGAACACCTGGGAGAAACAGTTTTTGTTTATTATGCTTAAACATGCATAAATAGCGCCACCTCAAATCGGGTTGTCTCAGGCTATACAAGTAGTTGAAACAGCGTTATATATGAAGACATTTAGTTAAATGCAAGACCTTAACATATAGTAAATCAGTCCTAATACTGGAAAATAAAATGCTGGAATAATGAAACACATACCATTACCAGTTGCTGTAGAAGCAGTCAGACCCACCATCTTCTACCAAACTGAAGAAAAAGTCACACAATCATCCACAAAAGCCCTGTAAATTAACTATTACATGTACACAAAAGAACTGCAAACTGCAGTAGGGTCAGACAGTAAATGACTCAATGTAGGTGTGTTACCATCACCTTTTTCCAGTTCCTCCCACTCCCTCTGATGCAAAGATGGCTGAAGATCGCTAACAGGGGAATTACCCTCCCTTTCTGCTCCGATGTATCATCGGGGGAGGGGGTGTGTGTGTGTTTTTAGTCAGGGGAGGCACCCAATCTCCTATCTGCCATCCTAATGAATCCAGAACCTAAGACAAGGTCTTGTGTAAACACACACTCACACCTCCCCCTTAAGCCTAAAATCGAGTTCTGAGCTATGCCTGATCAAGCTTTGAATTTCCTTTAATTCATGCCTTCAATCTGTCCTGGTTTCACATCTTATGTAGTATGCCACTACATCCCTGCAGCATTGAGAGGTGTGTGTGTGTGTGTGTGTGTGTGTGGGGGGGGGGGTTATCCATGCCACACTCAACAGAACGTAAGGTAATACACAAAGGAGTCATTCCCTTGCTATGCTCAAGTGAACAGACGTTAGAGTCTCAATTCCATTCATTGTGTTTTCTCCTTTGGAATGGAGCAGACTGATACACATGTATGAGCTTCTCCAGCCCACAGACAGATCCTCAAGACAACAGAGCAGGATTAGACATGCCAAATATTTCAGGGCACACTCATACATGTGGCTAACCATATGTACACACTAGCATGCACACACCCATAAGCTCTTTGTATCAGTGGCTCCATCTCTTTACGTATGAAAGCATGGCAGCAGACACTTTTCCAGTTCTTTACACAGTTAAATACTCCTGATGGCATGTTGAGATCTGTCTTGTTGTAGGTACAGATGAGACAACGTAAGATGATGCCAGTATCAGTCCGGCACAGCAGATAACTACCACTCCAGAGCAATTTTATTACTGGATATAAAGACAATAGTTATACACAGTGTAATACCAGAGCAAATGTGGTGGTCTCACATCTCACAGAGAAAAGATAGAATAATCAAACCAAAAGCTTATTATTCCTTTTCAAGAAAGCAAACACAGTATGAACAAATCTCTGTTGAATCATACAGTAAGTTAGTCCATTATGTAAGTCACACTTCCTTTAGATATTGTTCAACATTATGTGACTCAGTGTTTGTTTAATTAGAGTTTAAGAATGCTCAAATGTTCATGTCTGTTGTAAACATGACAAGTCACCATTATCAACTCTACATATTACCCCAGATGACATACACTAAACCGCATTACATTGGTGGACAATTTTGGCCCATAACCTCATCAGCGTTGTCTTCTTAGACACACACAGCCACAAGTCTCATATTGAAAGCACAAGGCCTGTTGTAATGAAATCACAAACAATTAGGCCCATGATATGAACCAACAGCTGCAGTCCATCCATATTAAATAGCACAAAATGAACCTCAAAGCTCAAAGACTGAGTGATGGGTTTCTCCACATAATCCCCCATAGCTTTACTTCATAGTGCATCAGATTTGTGAGATGACACCTTGTTTTACTGCTCCAAAGTCAATAGTGAGAGAAATCCCTCCAACATAAACTTGGATCTCTCATCAAATATGGATATGCTGTGGCACAACAGATGATTTGGCTGTTGCAGAATATTTGCTTTGGCCCCAAATCTGATGTAAGCCTCCATATGATGAACATTAACAAAGCAGTCATAACAGTCAATATCATGTCCAGCAGGATGCTTAGTCACTTTTTACTTCCAGGAGTATCAGGAACATCACTGACTCATCCAGGTAACAAATAAAGCAACAATGTTGTTTTCAGATGGGACTAATCTTAAGGTCAGACTGGCTAGATAGACTGATAGCATTTAGCTGTAACTGTGAAAGTAACTCCAATATTATAATCCTCTCCTAACTGTACAATGCAAAAGATCTCCAAAGAGAAATTAGAAAAAAAAATTATTTAGATATTTTAAAATAACATGTTCATGGGAAAACCTCTGAACTGACGGAATGTTATTTTTAGGGCTCTAAAGGTTTTATTATATTTTTCCAAATTGTTCATGTAATTTTTCTCAGGTTTTGCTTTTCCAGATTTTTTTTCTGTGAGGTTGAATAAATTATAAGTCACATAACCATAGTATCACAGGGTGAATAATAATCAAAGCAACATTAAACTCTAACTTGTTTATTCCCCGGTTTCCATCCACCTCCAAAAAACATGCAGGTAGGTGGACTGGCTGTAGGTGTGAATGAGACTAGGCTACATTTAAATACATTTATGGCATTTGGCAGACACCTTTATCCAGAGTGACTTACATTTCTCATTTACATAACTGAGAAGTTGAGGGTTAAGGGCTGTTTGGATCCACTGCGACTTGTCTTGTGTTTGATTCAATGTTAATAAAGAAATTCCTTTTTATTGTGTGAATCCTCCACATTTCCAGGAAAATGTAATCCGCAAGGTCTTACATTCATTGTGTACCTTGCTGTAGAAATTCTACAATATACTCAGTACACAGTCTACATCCATCTACATACGGTCACAAGAAAAATAAAGCACACCCTCCTTCAATTCTATGTTTTTATTTATCAGGGCCTAAATAACAATTGTATGGTAATTAGTTGTTGAGCTGCGTGCTGCTCGTTCCAATGCGACTGCATGCAGGCGCATGCAAACTCGCGTGGCTCTGACAGAACCCCCCCCCCAAAGAGCTCCCTCCGGGAGCTAAATCCTCTTTAGTAGGCCCTGGGGATGAGGACCTGGCGCTGGACGAAGTCCTCACGGGGCTCTGCTCTGGCTCAGGGAGGATGTGGTACTGGAAAATGGGCTTGGGCAGAGGTTTGGGTTCTGGTTGGGCTCTGAATGGGGGTGAGGTCACTGGTGGAGGCTTTGGCATGGGTTTAGGCATATACTCAGACATGGGCGTGGTCGTGGGCTTAAGTATAGACATGGGCATGGGCTCAGGCATAGACGTGGGCATGGACATGGACCCTGGTGTTGGCATGGGCACGGACTTGTGCATGGGCATGGACATGGCTTTGTGCGTGTATATGGGCTCCAGACTAGACATGGGCCCTGAATTAGACATGGACTTGGACATGGGCCCTGGACTGGACATGGACTTGGACATGGGCTCCGGACTGAACTTGAATTCAGGCATAGCCATGGGCTTGACCATGGGCATGGATCCTGGCGTCAGCATGGACTCAGGCATCAGCATGGGCATGGACTCAAGCATGTACTCTGGCTTAGACTCTGGGCTTGGCATGGACATGGGCCTGGATGTAGACTTGGACATGGACTCTGACCATGGCATGGATATGAATGTAGATCTTGGCATGGGTACTGGTCTTAGCATGGACATGGACTTGGACATGGATCTTGGTAAGGGCTCTGGGATTGGCATGGGCATGGACTTGGACATGGCCTTTGATCTTGGCATGGGCTTGGGCTAAGCGATAACGTCCTCGAAGCCGGGTGGCGGGGCGAAGAGCTCATCCCTGCTGAAGCCAGGTGGTGTAGCAACAATGTCCTCGAAGCCTGGAGCGGGGGGGTCGCCCTGTCGGCCTCTGGAGGGAGCTCTGGAGCGGGGGCCTTCTCGTCTGCCGCTGGGTCGGCCTCTGGAGGGAGCTCTGGAGCGGGGGCCTCCTCGTCTGTCGCTGCGTCGGCCTCTGGAGGGAGCTCTGGAGCGGGGCCCTCCTTGTCTGCTGCTGGGTCGGCCTCTGGAGTATCAGCCCCCCCCAAAATTCTAGGTGATCCTCCTTCTCTAGAGCCTGGAACAGGTGCAAGAGCATGGCGTCGGCCACTAGAGGGAGCTCTGGTGCGGGGGCCTCTTCGTCTGCCGCTGCGTGGGCCTCTGAAGGTAGCTCTGGAGCGGGAGCCTCCTCGTCTGCCGCTGCGTCGGCCACTAGAGGGAGCTCTGGTGCGGGGGCCTCCTCGTCTGCCGCTGCGTCAGCCGCTGGAGGGAGCTCTGGAGCGGGGGCCTCCTTGTCTGCTGCTGGGTCGGCCTCTGGAGTATCAGCACCCCCTCCCCCCCCAAAAAAATTCTAGGTGATCCTCCTTCTCTAGAGCCTGGAACAGGTGCAAGAGCATGGTGCCAAACGACTTGGACTCTCCGAGGCATGGATGTTCAACTCTGAGCAGGTACTTAGCCCATCGGCGTGCTTGCCCTGTAAGCCAGTATATCATGCACTTCACCCAGAAGTGCAGAGAAGGCTTGGGCTCCACCAGGTCTGAGCAAAAGAGCACACGTTGTAGAAGGAACCCAGCTGGGGGATACTCCACTCCATCATAGGGTGCCGGTATGTCCAACCCTAGCTGCTGCAGAAAAATTACCGATCCAGGCGGAAGAACGGAAACCCTGCTGTGGCGTTGAGCAGCGTGCCTGCTCTCTTCTGCTACATCCATGTTTAAGGCGAAGTAATCTGTCAGAAAGGTGGTGATAGAGATGGATGTAAGTGCAGGAAGAGTGTTTTTATTATAAAAACAACAAACAGGCATATAATCCAAAACATAAGGCAGAATCAAAACCAGGAGACAGGCAAAAGGTAATGCGAGACACAGAGTAAACGAGGCAAAGACAAAATTGGAAACCAAAATACAGGTGCGAGTCAAAAAACCAGGAAGACAATATAATGAACAACGGCTTGGTGAGTCAGACAAGGTACTAGATGGTTACTTCACAAAATGCCTGTGCGAGTTTAGCGTCCTTTTAAGCGCACGCTGATTGCACTCTAATCCGAGACAGGTGCATGTAATTAGTGTTTGAGCTGCACGCTGCTCGTTTCAAGCGCAAGTGTGCACGGGCATGTGCGAACTGGCGTGGCTCTGACACAAACAAATAACCTCAGGTGACAAAAAAAACAAAACAAAACCACACAACAGATTTCAATATGTATTAATTTTTCTCCAAAAAGTACACCAACATTCAGAAACCAGGTGACAACAAAATAAGTACTCCCTTCCTACTTCCACAAATCATTAGCAGCCAGGTGTTACAAATGAAATGCACAAGATTAGTTAATCATCAAGAAGTGTGCCTACCTCTATAAAAGTGGAATTTTTGGCAGTTTGATGTTCTGGAGCACTCAGGTGTCTGTACGGGAATGGTCAACCATCTCCAAACAATTTGAAATTCACCATTCGACAGTGAGAAGGATTATTTCCAAATGGGGAGCCTTCGAGAGAGTTGCCAATCTTCCCAGGAGTGGGTGTCTCAGCAAATTTAGTCCAAGGTCAGACTGTTTAATGCTCAGAGATCATGTGACCTACATGCCTCTGTAAGCACATTAAATGTTTGTTCATGTTTGTCAGAAAAAGACTGAACAAGTAAGCTTTCATGTAAGATTGGTGAGGAAAAAGCCCCTTCTTTCCAAAAGGAATATGGAAGCACGATTTTGATTTGCAAAATTGTATCTGAACAAATCACAAAAGTTCTGGAACAATATACTTTGGCTAAAACTAAACAACCTATTGCCACAAACACCTCATACCAACTATCAAGCATGGTGGTGGAGGGGTGATAATTTGGGCTTGTTTTGCAGCCACAGGACCTGGGAAACTTGCAGTCATTGAGACAATGATGAACACCACTTTATACCAGAATATTCTTGAGACAAAATGTGAGGCCATCTGTCCAGCAGCTTAAGCTGGGCCAAAATTGGGTCATGCAACAGGACAATGATCCCAAGCACACCAGCAAAATCAACATCTGAATGGCTAAAGAAGAAAAAAAAAACATCAAGGAGTTGGAATCAAAGTTCAGACCTCAACCCTCATTGAGATGCTGTGGCGGGATCTTAAGTGAGCTGCACATAAACAAATGCCGTCAAACATCAATGAACTGAAGAAATTTTGTGGGCCAAAATTTCTCCAAAATGACATGAGAGACTGATAAATTCCTACAGAAAACCTGTACTTCAAGTTATTGTTGTTAAAGGTGGTTGTACATGTAACTGAATAGGGTATACTTATCTTTTTTTTCCCACCTGGGTTTTGAATGTTGGTTTACTTTTTGGGGTTAAAAAAATGACTACCTATTGAAATATGTTGTGTTGTTTTTGTTGTCACCTGAGGTTATTTTTTTTTGTCTATAGAAGTTGGTGAGGACCACACAATTGTTATTTAGGATTTAGGCCCTGATAAATAAAAAAATAGAACTGAAGGAGGGAGTACTTTTCTTTTTCTCATGACTGTATACTCTTAAGCTGTTAATACAAACAAGCATCACTTCTGCACAAGTTGATAACTACTACACACTTCTACACATCAACACAAGTTGATGACACCGTGCTGACTGGCTATATAAAAGAAAATGGCACTGAATGGCATTCAAACATTTTAATGTCTTCTTTCTGCACCATTGACATTAACTATTGCTCCCTCTTTTTATTCACATTTAAACTTTCACTCTAATATTCTTACTATTAAACATTTGAATGTCAAAGTAATTATTTTAAATCCTAGACTCAGTGCAAACAAAGTTATAAGGTATAAAACATAGAGACAAGGGTATCTCATATCCAACCCTGATGGTGACGTACATATGCCTTTTTACATGTGTATGCAATGTCTCCAGAATAAGGAGTATATAATGCAGACAATATATCCATGACTCCCCTTACCTCTACCTCATAAAGCACACGCATGAGCGCACGTGCACGCAGCAGGTGAGTATGTGCAAAGGCTTATATAGTTCTCTGGGCACATCCTAATGTGTATTAAAACTTGGGGAAAAAGGAAATTACCTGTCACTCCTGCTGCTTTATGATGGATGAGAACGTGCTTCAGGTTAACATAAAACAAAAGTAATATACACAGACAGTATATAGGATGGAAAACAGAGAAGCATGGGGAACATTTACACTTTTCATTATGAATTATGTTAGCTATGTAGACTGCTTAACTGCTCAAATGTGGCTGCATTAACCTAAAACTGAGGATCACTTTGGCTCTATGTTTCTAATACACGAAATGCAAGAATGCATTCAGCTTTCTTAGATGGCACACCTACATTATACATATATTTTAGCTTGAACATCACCATTAACTGAGCATGCTACTAATGCTTGCCAGTAACTGGGATGGTGCATAAGGTGGTCTTCCATCATTTTAGTTCCTTACAGAGTCTGCCATGGTTAATAAGTCAAACTCTAGGAAGAGGGGTTTAACCGATGAGGGAGGATATTGAGGCTTATTACTAGTAAGAGGCCCCCCATCTACACATGCACTACGGCAGAGTTATGAGCTTGATACTCCCGCTCACCTGTTTAATCGTTAATTAGCTTTGAAGGCCATCCGTTGCTCAGCAGGATGCAAGAAGCTTTGATCTTTTTCCTCTCTCATTGAGGCCTGAGGCTCCACTACTACCAGGAATTTATTATACTGCACATTACAGTATAGATATATATTGTACAGTACTCTTCCTCATGGGTTTTGATCAGTATGAACACCCTCAAACCAGAAGTTTGTAAAACCTTGCAGATATAAGCAGTTGTCAAGTGGGGCATGCGATTACAAGATCAACTTCAAAAATTCATATCTATGGCTCAAGCATGTCAGCAAAAATAATCCTTCTGTGAGTCACTAGCAATTCATTATTTATCCACTAGAGGGGGTCTCAGTAGTAGTCTTCTTGATTAAGTAGTAATCCCATACCACAAATACAACACTTGTTCATGCCAGACACAAAAGCATAAAAGGCACCTGCAGTTTTCAGTAAGGTTTATTTTCTTTAATGCAGGCAGGTCACAAAGCTTGTTTTGGGTCAGTGTTCATGGGCAATTTTATCCAGATCCCCAAGGACCACAACCACAGCCCAAGATGATTACATTTCAGTGTGGTATGATTCTCACATACACACTTTGATGGAAAGTGTTGCACAATGAAATGCACTTGGCTCACTGCTTTAAAAGGTGGATTACATCACTTACATAATACTGCACTGTCGAATTCTCAATTTTGACGCTTCAGATGGTGTTGATTAATTTTCTATAACAGCAGCCCAGTGTTCTAATGTGCTCATTCTATATTATCATGCCAATATTAACAACTTACACAGAGACTCCACATAACGTAAAATATGTAATTCTTTATACAGTTAAGTTTTCTGTAAGCAGATGTTCATGTAACATTTATGGAAGGAGTTTCAACTGTCAGCATTTTACAGTCAGAGGTAAAGCTTTTCCTTTAAGCTTGACATGGTGGGCTTTGAGGTTTCTCTGTAACATGACAAGCTCCATTTATTTTCATATGAACTTCAAGGGTGAAGACAAGAGGAGAGAGGCTGGTGAAGGAACAGCTGTTTATAGCTGCTTATTTTTCTATATCTCTGCCTGTGCATTTACACATTTTAATGTATCAAATTGTACAAAATGTACCATTGTTTTTCATGCCAATTAAAATACCTTGAAATCAAAAAGATCAGGGGATTAAGGCAGATGGAATTCACTGTCAACCCTAATACAGTATTGTGAGAGCTTTTATTCAAGCTGTTAGAGCTGATGGCTGGTGATGAAAGTGTGTGAAAATTAGGGATGCTGGCACTGGTGCCCTTAGGTTACAGAGGTTAGTGACCCATCACCAGCTAAACCAGCACCCCTTAGCCATCTTTTACAGTCTCCCTGAATATGACATGAAGAGGGTAAGTCAGCTATCCCTAGACAAAAAGAGCCTTCATTCTGTCAGCCTAATTAATATTTCATATTGTCCACAACCCCTATGATTTCACTCTGCAACTATGCCTTCTATTGGTCATTGCTTCTTCCACTGTGAAGAACTTTAGTGTTCCATTGACAGTGTTAAGACTGTGCAGAGACATTTGACATTGTGGCTGCACAAAGACTAGAGGTTTTGTCTTCGAATATTCATGGAAAAGATGTAAAAGGGAGTGTGTGTGTGTGCAGCAAAGTCAGTGAAAGCAGAATTCCCCTCACTAGGGTGCAGTCCTGACCCTTACCCTCGCCTAATACAGTATATCAGCTCAGAGAGGAAGCTTCAGCCGAGGAAAAAAATGTCAAGAAAGTGTACAGTTAACAACACCACAGTAGCTATTCAATGAGCCAAACACTTCACAGAAAGATTCATAAATCACTTCTGTAGTTCATAAAAGGCTCACAGTTACCAGGTACTTATAAAATCTGTGTTTCCTCTAGCCTCACCTTCAAATACACCCTCAAAGATCAGGTTTAAGTGGATCATTGTTCCACAGTGTAGCTTTACAGATCAGTCTGTTTGAAGCAGCACTGATAAAATCACATGAGATATGCTGACCCTCCCTGCAGCTGCAGGCCTATTGTGAACTTTATTATTATCCAGTTAGGCTCAACAACACTTCAACTTAAAAGCATAACCTGAAAATAAAAAAAATTGACCAAGTGCACTCTTGGTTTGTGCCAAG
The DNA here is from genome assembly GCA_028570945.1 of Gogo arcuatus. NCBI lineage: Eukaryota > Metazoa > Chordata > Actinopteri > Siluriformes > Anchariidae > Gogo > Gogo arcuatus. The sequence goes on from JAOTRR010000038.1 coordinate 22,251,257, forward strand.
TTGCCAGCTAGAGCTTCTCTTTATTGTCTGGTCATGGGCACAGTATCACTGTAACACTATCACTGCAACCCGTACACACGACAGAATCTAAGTGTGTGAGTACTAGCACAACTAAAACTTACTGAAGGTGTAGTAAGGGCCTTAAAAATTGGCACAGTTGGCGTGCGTAATAGATAAAGCTGTCAATCAAAATAGAAGGCGACATTATAGCACACCAAGTAAAACAAGGCGGTTTCAAGATAAATCCAACATGCTATAATCTCAGGATTGAAAGAACCAATGGTAGGCTTAAAAAACTTTTGTTGTACTACAGTTGACATATCTAAATCCATCTATTAATTCAAGTGTAGTAATGTCAAAAGCCAGAGCAAACAGAGTGCTTTGTGCTAACCTGCAGCCCTGGCATGCTTGCAACAATCATGACAGGTCCAGTCTTGCAGATAGTTCAAGACAGAAAACACTCTTTTAGTGCTACATTCTATGAATCACTGGGCATTCAATAAATCCATGGTCAAATAAAAGATAGTAGATTGGATAGTGAAATAGTAGTCTTCACATTTGATTCATGTGTCATTAGGAAATTTACAAGACAGGAGATCTTAACACTCATAAGCTCTTCCACATGCTGAAAGGGAAAGACTAAGGAAACAATAAATATAATTCAGATCCACTTTTTCAAACAAAAAGACAATCCCACACATAAAATAGCTCCATAGGGAGAGCTGTTCACTTTCACGCCTACCTGATACACTTATCCAAGACATCATGAACTGCACATGCTGTTGTATATCCTGCTTGGTTATTTGCTACTCATTGTTTAATGATTCACAACAAGTTTAATTTCTTAACTAGAAAAGTAAAATAAAAAAGATAAGATATATGCAGTGACCTTACTGTTAGTGATGAGTGCAACTCAAATCAACTCAGCTGAAACCGAAAACAAGTAGAAATATAACTGCAAGATTACATTTTAAAACTGCAAGATTACAGAGAGGAGGGTGCCAAGCAAGCCCATAGGGCATAGTTGCCATGGAAACTTCATATCATTTTGTCAAGGGCATGGCTGTATGTACTCGCAGCATGTTTCATGTCAATTGAACAAAGATTGGCCAAGATAAGAGTTTACTTCCTGAATTCATTAGGTTCTAACAGACAAACGGTTTTGAAAACAAAAAAAAAATCTATCTAATAGCTTTTCTGAGGCTTAGTCTGAAGATCACCTGTGCCAAATTTGGTAAAGATTGAACAAAATTTGTGGCCTGTGAAAAATTAACTTTTTTGATAAAATACAGTACGGCAACTGAATCAATTATGTTGTCTTGAAAAGTTGTCATGTCTCGGCCTTGGGAACTCCCACGGTATTAGCAGACACAAGAATTCAACATCAACAGTTAGCCAAACACATTTCTGCTTATTGCAGTGCCCCCAATGGTCAAATGATGCATTTTTTTGCGCTTCCTGAAAATGGGGTCCTGAGTCCATGTACTAAGTTTGGTATCAATACATCAAAACGTTGCTGAGATATGACCTCACTTCTTGTTTGGCAGCTTCACTGCTGATTTCAATTGACTGTGACGGACGAACGCTTTCGCAAATCGAAAAGCCAACAAATAAATTTTGTGAGGCTTGGTCTGAAAATGGTCTCTGCCAAATTTCATGAAGATTGGGCAAAATTTGTGACCTGTGAAAAATTAAGCGTTTTTGATAAAATCCAAAATGGCAAAAAATCCAACATGGCGGAAACTGGCGTCATGGATGCATTGAACTCAATTTTGAAAATTGGACATACAGTTCAAAGGTGACATGCATAAATGCGCCTCCAAATTTGACCTATTAGTGACGCTAGAGCACTCGAGGTGCAAACATGAAGCTTGGTGAAAAGAATCAGGACTGTCCCCAATTAGTGTGCCAAATATCATAACTTTTTACCATATGGTTCTATGGGCTGCCATAAACACTCTAGCCAGAAGAAGATGATGAATAATAGGAAAAGGTAGAAACCTAATGGGTGCCTATGCAGCTTTGCTGCTTGGCCCCCAACTAACTAAACCTGACAGACTATTGAAACATAAGAAAAAGAGGAAATGGGCCCCAATTCCCATGAAAATAATCAATTTGGCAGCAGGATTTTTTAAAAATAGAGGCTGGAACAACATGAATGCTCCCCTGGAGGCTTTTTTCCTTTGTCTCTCTAGTGTTCATATAAACAGACTCACTCTATACAAGAAAATGAATTAGCCAGGCCAAATTCCAGATATTCTGGAGAAGGAAGAAGCAGGAAGTTTTCATTGTACCAACAAACAGTGTTGTGAATAAATGGTCCTTCACCTATAGCCAGGGTGCACACTAACCTTAGCACATATATATGGAAGGAAGGGTGTAGAATAGCTTTATTTAAAGGATTAGATGACACTGAATGGATGGTTGGATGAATGGATGGATGGATGAATGGATGGATAGGAGAATTGAGCTTAGTAAAGTCCATGTACAACATTTTTATAGCTTGTTGAATTCCAAATAGCTAACTGCAAACTAACTTTACTGGAGGGATTGAACAAATGAACAAACAGTTTGCTAAGCCAGACAATTGCCCTGTTTTCATCTAGCTCAAAAACATATTTAAATGCTCTTATCTATGATGATAAATCTCAAGGTCACGACAGGTATGACAACTGACACAAGTTGCCAAGATTACAAGCAAACACCATTTATTTACAATAATTTTTAATTAAACAATACTTAGTGATATTTATAAATAAACCTTATATTTGTAAGAAACAAAGGAAAATTTTCATCTCATTCTTATCAGAATACAATAAAACACGATAAAACACGATAGTCTGACCTGTCATAAAATCCAGTTTCATTTAGTTGAGCAAACACGGATTTCTTTCATGTTAGCTATAAACATACAAAAAAACCCTGCTTGCCGAACATTGACACTCCTGTTTGACACGTTCAGAGAGATCACAAACCCTCTGTCCCATATTTTCATTATTGCTAAGCATTATTTCGGTGTTAAAATGCCTATTTTAAATCAGTATAGTCATCAACACAATATACAAAATGGGATATTTATGACAAGAATCAGCCAAATGAATATGGCGTCTAATTGTGCCAGAAGTAAACAGCTTGGTTATCTATCTATAGCTTATCTAGTTCTTGTGGAATATCTATGGCTGTGCAATACCTGAGAAACTAAAACTAACACTAAAACTAAAACTAGTCAATTGCTCAAAATAAAAAATACTTATGCACTTGTAAAACTAACTAAAACTAAACTGAAATAATAACAAACAAACAACCTGAAAGACTAAATAAAAATAAAAAGTAATGAAAATTTCAAAACTATAATAACTC
>JAOTRR010000038.1:22484502-22501071 GCA_028570945.1 Gogo arcuatus
TACTTTCATCTGAAAAGAGGACTTTGGACCACTGAGCAACAGTCCAGTTTTTTCTCTCCTTAGCCCAGGTAAGACGCTTCTGACATTGCCTCTGGTTCAGGAGTGTCTTGATATTAGGAATGCGACAGTTGTAGCCCCTTTCCTGAACACGTCTGTGCGTGGTGGCTGTTGATGCACCGACACCAGCCTCAGTCCACTCAGTCCACTGCAGCAGGACAGCATTGGAGATCTTGGGGGTGTCATGTACTCATGGCTGTCCCAAATCCCTCCTGATCTCAATTGGAGAGAGGGTGCACTCTAGGGCTGTGACCATGTCCCACAGTGTCTTTGCTGCTTTCATCCCCACAGCTTTTTTTCTTCCCCAGGGAGGGCTTTCAGGAACTTGTTAAGAGCAACGCGTACCAGTATTTCTGATGGGGACAGCTGATCTGGCTGGAGCCATCTCTGAGTGACTTGCAGGAGGGCGTCCATCTGTCCTCGAGGTTCTTTGCTGGGTGGATATGCCCAGCAGAGGAACTCTATGGCATCTTGAATGGAGGACAGCCTGCAGGCCAGGATCACTTCCTTGAGTGTACAGTAGTCATCTGCTTCTTTGTCAGAGAGCCTGCTGCACCTCTCCAGTGAGTAGAGGGGCTAGGGCATGGGACCAGTGCCATGGGGCCCAGCCCTCTCTGGCTGCGACCCTCTCAAAGGTGCCCAAGAATGCCTCGACGTTGTCCTTGGCAGTCAGCTTCGTGAGGAGGCTTTGGGCATCTCGGGCTAGGTTAGGGAGGGGTACCGTTGCCACTGGGGTGTCCTGCTTAAGGCACAGGAGCGCTTGTCTGGCCACATGGAGGCCCCGTGCCATCTCCTGGGAGAGCTGTGACTGCTGCAGGCTGACCGTGAGGAGATGCTGCACAACTGGGTCCAAGACAGGAGGGTTGGGGTGTTGGTCTGTGTCCTCTGCTCGCATTTGCCAGTGTGGTGCCCCCTAGCGCTCAGGCACAGACAGAGACTCAGGAGACAGAAATTTGGTGGGAAACACAAGTGGTCTTTTATTTACAAAGGTGGCGGCGGTGTGGAAAAGGGAGTGAAGGTGTGAGGTGCTGGTGAATCTTCCTGTCCTAACATGAGATGTCCCTTGGAGACTGTTGAGTCTTTGCCACTCAGGGGAGGCATTGGGGAGGAGAGCCGCTTCTTTCCAAAGACCGGTGAGTGCTGTCAGAGCTGGAATCTGTTGGCAGACAAAGAGAATAGCACAGACTCATTACTTCCTCTCATCATCCTCCTACTCACCCAACTGGTGAAGCAGCATCCTTTTGTATCCTCACCGTGCCTCGTGGAGGGTGAGTGAGCATGCCGATTAGCGAGCTCCATCCATGCTGCATTAGGTGTCCCCGCCCCTTGGCCATGTGCATGGTGTTTACCAACAGTGGCGTCATGGTGGCGCTGGCACTGTCTCTTCAGCACCGTTGCTATGGGGAGAGTGGGACACTGTTCCTTCAGCACCACTGTGGCAGCGTGGCGAGGAGCGCTTGTCACAACAACTAAGTGGAATTGCCCTTATATTTTCCATGGTGATAACTGTTTAGTTGAATTAAGCTGACTTGAGTTACATTTAGGAACTTTGCATTTTCATAGTAATGTATTCATGTCACAATATATGTATGCAAAGTGAGCCAGCACTTTGGAATTAATGGAAGTTATGAATGAGATCTGGAATTAGACAATTCATTTATGTCAAGATTGTATGTACTAGAGATTGGTGTTTTTGTGTATGGTTGAAATGTTAATGGTGAGCTAGAACCTTTGAGTATCAGAACTGTTTTTCAAGATTTTGCTTTGGAACATCACACTAAACTGTATATGCTGCAGCTGTTACAGAAAGAACTGTACTTATGTAAGGCAACAGATAAGCTGGACACTATTCTCACACACATACACTACCAAGAATAGAACATATTGAATGAAAACACACACACACTCGTTTTTTTTCCTTCTATTGTTTACAAGGAGCTCTGTTTTTTTTTTAACTTACATAATGTTTAAATAAATGCATGATTGCAATTTTTCAACTATACCTGTCTCTTCCTAGTGAACTGAGCATAAATTGATATTAGCTACCCATTGTCAGCTACCAAGTCATACACAAGTGTTACACGAACAACAACTGAAAGAGTCTGTGGTACAAGCCTGGAAAAGCATCACAAAAGAAGAGTGCAATAGTTTGGTAATGTCAGTAGGTCCCCAGCTTGATGCAGTTATTGCAATCAAGCAATATGCAACAAAATATGAAATATTATTTACTTTAATTTACATTAAGGCTATCTGTTCCTATACTTTTGCTCATCTAAAAACACAAAGGTGTCATGCTCCAAGTTATTTAACCCATCTAGATGTATATATCAGGAAATGAAAGCTGAAATTATGATCTATTGTCTCATATTCAGCATTTGATCTCAAACCCAAATGTCTTCAGTGTATGGCAAAAACAAAAGAATTAGGCTTGCCATTACAATACTTTTGGAGTGGACCATATTATATTGAGCAAAAGTTATCTGAATAATTTACAGGATATGTTCTAACACTATTTCTTAGGTACAGTGGTGACATTGTGGGTGTTGCTAACTGCACAGTTGAGGAGCTCCAGCTTTTCATTTCCTCCTTCTCCACATTTCACCCACATTTCACCCAGCCCTGGAATATACACGCCCTGGCCCAAGCATAATATTTCTAGAAATATCCTTGAAGCCAATAAGTTCCACTTGGAAAACAACCATCCATTACAAATCGATAGACTCTCATTCTTTCTTGGATTACAACTCCTCACATCCCAAGCGCTACAAAAATTCCATCACAGCTAATGTATCTGCAGTGAGAATGAAAACTTTCTCCTGAAAAGTAAGGAACTGTGAAATAATTTTTTCAACTGTGGATTCACTAAGAACATCATAGATCATGCCATGGTGTTAACACTATTGAGAGAATGGATGCACTGACCTCTACACATTCCATTGCTAGGACAGAGAGAATTACTTTGCGTTTACTTAGCATCCCAATAATAAAACAGTGATGGATGTTATACTCAAAAATCTCAAAACCCAGGACGATCCTGAGACAGCTTCTCTTTTTAAGGAACTGTAACACTCTTGTGGTTCGAGGGAAATGAAGAAATGGGAGACAGGCTTGTGACAACGCAAGGTGTGTTTTACTTTCCCTGAGTTTTGCTTTTCAGTGATTTTACTTCACTCTATGCACTCTAAGCACACATGCTGTGGTGACCCATGCTGCTTTGCAGCAGGAGTCTTGGTGTTGGTGGGTTGAGCTTGTTGATGGGGATCACCTGGGCCCAGTTAATCCCTGTCTATAAACTAGGCCTGCATTTATTTAGTCGGTCACGCTCTCTCTCTCTTTGCAGCAGCAGCAACCCCTCTGTGATGAAGCAGTCGGCATTTTCTTGAGTTTCTTTCTCCTTATTTTAATACACTTACAACACTCATATACTACATCACACATCCATGCACACATACACCACTGATGTTACTGATTTCCACACTTCATATTTAAGTAGTTTAGGTTTTGTATTTTTGTTGATTTATGTTTAATACATTCCTTTTGTTAAATCATTAAAATCATGGTGTCCTCCTCCTTCTTTGCCATAACCAAGAGCCAGGTTATGACAAGTGGGGGCTCGTCCATTTTTTTTTCTAAGTAATCCAGTTTAATTTGGACTGTTTGTTTAGTTAATTGTTGGAGGAGGCCTCCAATTTGTTTGGCACGTGTCTGCAATTACGTGTCGATCAGCTGATGAAATCCTGGTGCGCGCTTGAATCAGCTGGTGCATGCTGTTTTGTCTTTGATCCTGCTGAATGTTTGGAGAATGCATCATGTTTTGAAGTTTTGTTGTATTGCCTGTACGTGTGTTTCTTCTGCTTTAATCTCTTTTTAGTAGAAGCTGTCTGATCATGGTCCAAAGAGAAGGTAAGTATTGCCTCCCGGATTATGCAGCATTTTGGAATTTCCCCTGTTAGGCTTAAGTGGCATTTCCTCTTTAGGTGATGTCAGTTTGTTTTTTTCTGTAGTGTTGTGGTGTCACAGTTTGTGTCAACTGTTTTCAGGCAATTGTCTTAGGGGGCATGTCCGTGGGACCTTGTGAGGTTGTCTGCCTGCAGATCGCTTCTCAAACCCACTGGCTTACAGTGCGTAATTATCCGCTGCAATCCGTATGAAGACTAGGGGTGAGACTTGGTAAGTTTTTGGTTAAGCAGTTAGAGGGGAATATTCCTTAGTGTTAGTTTTCCCCATGTGTGCATTTGGGGAAGGTTAATACTTTGAATTCTGGTGGGTCATTTGGATGAGTTATGGCTTCTTTGTCTGAGTTTTTTGGTGTACCTTCAGAGGTGTTTGTTCATAACTGTACAAAGGAACAGTTAATACAAATAGCTGAAAACTATGAGATTAATGTTGAGGGTAAGAAACGTGAGATTAAGAGTGTTGTTTTGGCTGCTTTATTGGAGAGGGGTGTTGTGAGTAAGGGGGAGCCTCTGTCGCACATGGCTGCTATGTCAGCTGTGCCACTGGCCGTGCCTTTGTCTGTGTCTTTGCCATCAGGGCTGACGTTTGAGCAGTAACAAGAGTTGCTGGTTTTGTAGTTTGAGCGGGAGAAAATTAGGTTAAAAGTAGAAACTGAGCGACAGATTGAGCTGGAAAAGGTTCCGCAGCAAACTGAATAAATGAGATTGGATGTAGAGCAGTCTAATTTGAGTTTAATGAGGGATGGCAGACTTTCACAAGATGGAGCAGAGGTGAGTTTTTCCTCTGACAATGTGCCATATTCTTTTGATATTGGGGCCAACTTGTGTTTAATGGCTAAATTTAATGAGAGAGATCCAGATACATTTTTCACTTTGTTTGAACACATTACGGGCATGAAAAATTGGCCTGATGCTGACAGGACATTAACGTTGCAGTGCGTTCTCACAGGCAAGGCACAGGAGGCATGTTCAGCCTTAAGTGCTACTGACTGTTTAAATTGTTTTAAAGTTAAATCTGCTGTCCTGAAAGCATACGAATTAGACCCCGAAGCATACCGCCAAAAATTTTAAAATTGGGAAAAGGGGGATTAACAGACTAATGTGAAGTTTGCTCGTGATTTGCTGTGCCATTTTAACCACTGGTGTTCTGCTGCCAATGTCACTACTTTTAACGATCTTTGTGAGTTGGTTGAGTTAGAAGAATTTAAAAATTCCATTTCCCAGCATGTTGTGACTTATGTAAGTGAACAAAAAGCAATCACTGTTCTTAAAGCAGCTGAGCTGGCTGATGATTTTTGTCTTGACACATAAGGGAGGTTTTGAAGGTGACATGAGGCATCAGCGTAATATCCACAGTAATTCACGCTTTGGTGCCCAGTTTTTGACACCTGGCCCCCCCACAGTTGTTTAGATCCCTACGTGTAAAAGATGATAGTAAGGTGTGCCATTATTGTCAGAAGGCAGGCCATTGGAAGGATCCGTGTCCTGTTTTGAGGAGTAAAAATAGACGAAAGCCTTTTGTGTTTGCTCCAGCTCCCATTTTGTCTCATGCCAGTATTCCAGGCCCGAATGTTGAATGTGTTGGCCCTATGATTGATGAGGTTTTTGAGCCATTTGTGACTAATGCCATTGTGTGTCTGGTTGGTGGTGGAGAGTGTATACGTATTAAAGTTTTGCGTAATACAGCTGCTAAGTGCTCATTTATTTTAGATTCAGTGTTGCCTTTTTCACCCTCAACCGAGACAGGAAATTTTATCCTGATGTGGGGGATGGAAATGGGACTGGTTCCTGTACCGCAGCATAAAATTGTGCTTGACTGTGCTTTGCTCTGAGATGTTGCTGCTGTTGGCATGCACCCTGTGCTGCCAGTTGGCAGTGTGGATATGATTTTAGGAAATGATCTAGCTGGAAGTAAAGTGTTTGCTGACATGCCACCCCTTCCTGTGGTTATACTTAATCTGCTTGTGTCCGGGGAGCATGATGAGTGTGCTCAGAGTTACCCTGATGTCTTTCCAGTGTGCGCCATGATGCATGCCCGGAGCTCTGCTATGGTTGCGCATGACGCGCTCTACCTGATTGGCTTGCATCTGTGTCTCGGAAAGAATGGATTGAAGGTCAGAAAAGTGATCTATCTATTTCCAGTTGTTAAACAACTCCTGAGAGTGAAGTTGAAAATGTTGCTCATGGTTATTTTCTCCAGAACAAATTGCTGGGGAGGAAATGGGTGCATTGTGAAGGTGGTTTTATTTGTGAGCCAGTGTTCCAGGTCATTGTGCCAGGAAAGTTTCATGATGTAGTGTTTAAAGTTGCACGTGATGAGTCTGGTCATCTCGGTGTAAGGAAAACTTATGACCGTGTTTTGCAATATTTTTTTAGCCAAAATTAAAATGTGATGTCGCAAAGTACATAAAATCGTGTCACACTTGCCAACTCACTGGCAAGCCAAGTCAGTCTATTAAACCTGCACCCCTTTGTCCCATTCCTGCTGTGAGCAAACCATTCAAATATTTAATAATTGACTGTGTTGGGCCTTTGCCCACGTCAAACTCTGTTTGTTCCTACCTGCTGACTGTCAGGTGCCAGACAACTAGGTACCCTGCAGTGTATCCATTGTGGTCAATTACAGCGAGGTCCATTGTAAAAGCTCTGTCACTATGTCACATGTCATTCAACATGTAATTCAGAGTGACCAAGGCTCTAATTTTACATCTCATTTGTTTTCACAGGTGTTAAAGCAGCTGAAAGTGAAGCATACCTGTGCATCGGCCTATCATGCGCAGAACCAGGAAGCCCTTGAATGCTTCCATCAAACATTAAAATCGCTGTTATATGCTTACTGCACAGAGATCTGGGGAGATTGGGAGGAAGGTCTTCCATAGTTGATGTTGTCGGCCCGCGAAGTTATACAGGATAGCACTGGGTTTAGTCCTAATGACTTTGTTTTATGGTCACCCAGTGTGTGGTCCACTGGCAGGCCTTCAGGATGGGTTGGCAGAGGAAAGTCCACCCAAAAATTTGATTAATTATGTAAATGGTTTTTGACATCGCTTGTATACAGCTGTTGAGAAAGCACATGAAAATCTGGACAGTGCACAGTCAAAAATGAAAATTCAATATGATTGCAGGGCAGAGCACCACCAGTTCAGTCCTGGGGACCAAGTTTTAGCCCTCACTCCACTGGTGGGTTCTCCTTTTCAGGCAAAGTTCACAGGTCCTTATACTGTAGAGCGACAGGTTTCAGATCAAAATTATTACATTGCTACACAAAATTGCAGAAAATCTTACCATCTGTGTCACGTGAATTTATTGAAGCCTTATTATTCTTGTGACGCTGGGTCATGTGACTCTGGTTCAAAAGTTGAACAAATGTGTCCTGTTATTATTGTTAACTCTGTGTCCTCAGGTGTGGTCTCTCCTGTGGTGGGGGACGAGGAGATAGAGGTTAGAGCTCCTGATGATCCTGTGGTCTGCTGTAGGTCAAAAAATTCAGAGATGCTGCACAATCTTGGAAATCTGTTTGGTCATTTAACGGAAGCTCAAGGCAGTGAATTGGCTGAGGTCATTAAAGAATATCTGGTCTTGTTTGATGACACACCTTTGTGTACAAATTGAATAGAGCATGACATTGATGTTGGAGACAGTATGCCAATTAAACAGTTCTTTTATAGATGTGCACCACACAAACAAAAGATGATGGAGTCTTAGGTGAAATATATGCTTGACAATAATATTGCCGTTCCATCTTCATCCAGTTGGGCATCACCTTGTTTGTTGGTGGACAAGTCTGACAAATCATCTTGTTTCTTACAGACTACCGTAAGGTTAATAAAGTCACAAAACCTGATTCTTACCCATTGCCACACATAGAAGACTGTATTGATCAAGTCGGTGCAGCCACATTTGTCAGCAAATTTGACCTGTTAAAGGGCTACTGGAAAGTTCCTCTCTCTGCTCGAGCAAGGGAAGTGCCCATGTTTACAACACCTACTGGTTTGTATGAGTACACCGTGATGAGTTTTGGCCTCTGTAATGCACTAGCGACATTCCAAGGTCTCATGAATATGGTCACTGTCGGCCTGGAAGGTTGTGCCATCTATTTGGATGATTTGGTCATCTTTAGTGACATGTGGGACACTCATCTTAAATGCATCTGTGCCCTGTTCAGCCGTCTGGCTGAGGCTTGTCTCACAGTCAATCTGGCAAAGTGTGAGTTTGCCAGGGCGACAGTCACTTACTTCGGCCAGGTGGTGGGACAGGGGCAAGTTCGCCCCTTTGATGCTAAAGTGAGAGCTGTCATGCAGTTTCCTGCTCCAACTACAAAAAAAGAGTTGATGTGCTTTCTAGGCCTGGTTAGTTATTACCGCAGTTTTTGTAAAAACTTCTACTCAGTAGTTGTGCTGCTGACTGATTTGCTGAAAGGCAAGGTGAAATGTGTGTGGTCCTCCCAGTGTCAGAGTGCCTTTGAGAACATGAAGACCATTTTGTGCTCTGCTCCAGTTCTGGCTGCACCATGTTTGAATGAGCCCTTTAAGATCCAGGTGGATGCCAGTCAGGTCGGAGCAGGAGCAGTTTTGTTGCAGGAGAATGAGGGCATTGATTACCTGGTGTGCTACTTTTCAAAAAAGTTGAATTAATATCAGTTAAATTATTCAACAATAGAGAAAGAAGCTTTGGCTCTTATTTGTGCTCTCCAACATTTTAAGGTCTATGTGGGGTCAGGAGGTCAACCTGTAGTTGTTTATACAGACCATAACCCTTTAACTTTTTTGAACTTGTTGCAGTGCCCTAATCAATGTTTAGTGCATTGGACTATGTTCCTGCAAGATCACAGTCTTGAGTTAAGGCATATACAAGGCAAAGATAATGTAATGCTGGATGCACTCTCTCGTGCCCCAGTGGGTTAGAGAGAGTGATACTAAATGTATACTGTAAATAATTGTGTGTATTGATTACTGCCTGTTTTCTCCTCTTTGTGTTCTTATTCAACTCATAAAAAAGCTTCTTATAGGTACCTGGTTGCGGAGGTGGAGTGTTGGCATGGAGGGGGCATGATCAGATGGTATGGTTTATTTTATTCATAAGTTTAAGTCTGGGGTTCCCTTTGGGACCCCGTCTTAAAGGGGGGGATGTGATGACCCATGCTGCTTTGCAGCAGTAGTCTTGGTGTTGGTGGGTTGAGCTTGTTGATGGGGATCACCTGGGCCTGGTTAATCCCTGTCTTTAAATCAGGCCTGCATTATTCAGTTGGTCACGCATTCTATCTCTCTTTGCAGCAGCAGCAACCCCTCTGTGATGTGGCAGCTGGCATTTTCTTGAGTTTTTTCTCCTTATTTTAATACACTTATAACACTCATACTCTACATCACACATTCATGCACATGTACACCACTGATGTTACTGATTTCCACACTTCATATTTAAGTAGTAATAACAGATATAGATAGTAGTAATAACATAAGTAGTAATAACATAAACAGATTTATGTTTAATAAATTCCTTTTTTAAAATCATTAAAATCAGTGTCCTCCTCCTTTGTCAAAACCAAGAGCCAGATTATGACAACGTGCACACATACACGGCACTCAGCTGCTCAACTCTCTCTATCTGGTTGTCAGTTTCTCCATCCACTGGACTGGTTCTGGCACTCCCTTTTTAGGGAGGTCAGTCAGCAGGCTGGCGACATCTGAAAAATTAGGTACAAACCTTTTTTAAAAGCCAGCCAGCCCCAGAAACTGCCTCACCCGCTTTTTGGTCTTGGGGCTTGGGCAGGCCACAATCTCTGCTGTCTTATCAATTTGGGGATGAACCTGCCCATGACCCAAGTGGAAGCCCTGATATCATACTTCCACCCACCCAATTGCACGGTTCTTTGGGTTACGTCACTAGGACTCCAAACAACCCAAACAAACTAGTGTAAAGCAAATGGAGTGGAAAAGGCCATTTTTCTCAGGACCTTGGAGTCAAGGGAATCTGTAAATGTCCCTTGGTTAAATACATTTTTGAATAAAATCGAGCCCCGTCGAACCAATTCAGCAGTTCATCAATGATAGGCATCAGGTATGCCTCAAATTTAGACATGATGTTGACTTTTCAAAAGTTCACACAAAAATGGACTGACCCATTGGTCTTGGACACCAAGACCATCGGGCTGTTCCAGTCTACTGTGGAACTCCTCAATTACCATGTCCAGCACAACCTTGAGTTTATTCCGAACCACATTTTTCTTGTGCTCATAAATTATGGGCAGCTGCATACAATCACACCTGAAGGAGTCTCAATGTGGTGCTCTATGAGGTTAGTGTGACCGGGTAGAGGTGAGAACACATCAGAAAATTCCTCCTACAATACATCAGCCAGTGCTCTCTGGGACAGCTAGAGGTGGTCTCTACAGGGGACCAGGGTGAATTGAGGTGAAATTTTTGGACTTACCTCCAGTCCTCGCTCCACCCTCTTGGGAACTACCATCGCCAGAACCACAGGGACTTCCTCTCTTCACTGTTTTAGGGAATTCAAGTGGTATATCTGAAGTGAATCACTTCAATTCTGTTCACCTGACCTTATAGTCTTCTCTGACTCACCGTGTGACCTCAAAGGGTCCTTGCCACTTCATGAGGAATGGGTAGTAAAAAAAAGCACTTTATCTCCCAGTGCAAATTCCCGTAGCTGAGCACCCCTATTATACAGCCAGGATTGCTGTTCTTGCTCCTGTATCAAATTCTCCTGGGTTAGGTGGCTCAATGTGTGGAGTTTTGCTCTCAGGTCAAGAATGTACTGAATCTCATTTTTACTAGTAGAAAGTCCATCCTCACGATCTTCCCTAATGACTTCCCAGACGCCACAAGGCTTGTGTCCATACAATAATTGAAATGGGGAGAACCCTGTGGTGGTCTGTGAGACCTCTTGAACTGCAAATAATAGGAGTTCAAGCCATTTATTCCAATTGCATGCATCCACGTAACTGAACTTATGAATCATGTTTTTAAACATTTGATTAAATTGTTTGACCAGTCTGTCTGTCTGTGGCTGGTAAACACTGGTATGAATTGATTTAATCCCCAATAATACATACAGTTTGCAAAGTGTGTGACATGGACCGCTCCACCTGTGGAGAGAGAGAAGGAGTTAGTTGAAGCATGTGCACAGAAGCACAAGAGGTTGAGGGACACAGGTTCAGGAAAATGGCTTCAACGGAATTGGCCCCTGTTTCCATGGTGCAGGGATGGGGGGGTGGGGAGACACAGGGGAAGGACCAGAAAGAGAGAGAGAGAGAGAGAGGAGGCGGGGTGCCTGCTCCTGGAAACACTGCCAGATGGTCTTCCACCAGCCAGACCACATCTTCCAGTAATGCCAGACGATGGCATTGGACACACACCACCATTCCTTCTGGCAGCTGAACGACAAACTGCTCTAGTACCACTCAGTCGATGATGTCATCGCTATCACACTCTTCTGCCAGCAGCTACCATTGGCAGGCATCACAGAGCTGTTGGGCAAAGGCGAACAGGTGGCTGAGTTCACTGAGTGCCATGGCGCAGAAGTGCTCGCGATGCTGTTCAGGTCAGGGTGCAGCTGACGTTGCAAAATAGCCTGATTCAGGTCTGGATACTACAACAGGTTGGAGGCTGGGAGCTGGGCTTCCCCCCCAACAGGAGTGGCAATAGGCAGACCACCCACTGTGAGGTTGACCATGCACATGCTTCCACTGCCTGCTCAAACAGCACCAGGAACGCCTCAGCATTGTCCTGCAGTTCCATCTTGATGAGCGTAACGTGGGGTATGGCTGCCACATCCGCAGGAGCTGTAGTTGGAGTACCCAGTGGCTGGACCAGGCTCCAGATTACCTGCCGGTCCCCTGCCTGGGCCTGGAGCACAGCATGGAAGCGCCGCTCCTGCTCTGTGCACAGCATGATGAGGGCCTGACATTGGGCTTGGTGGATGCTGGCGAGGGTCTGGAGGATCTTGGTGATTGGCATGGACTCCATGATGGCACTTTCTCCTCAAATGTCAGGTAGCACCAGTGTAAAACTCTCGCGGTTCGGGGAAAATGAGGAAATGGGAAACAGGCTTGTGACAACTCAAGGTGTTTCAGTTTCACTTAGTTTTGCTTTTCAGTGATTTTCTTTCACTCTATGAGCTCTAAGCACACACATGCACACATACATGGCACTTGACTGCTCAGCTCTCTCTATCTAGTTGCCAGTTTCTCTCTGCAAACGCACACAAAGGACACACATAAATACACTGCCGGCAATCCAACAGGTGAGTCTCATCACATGTTACCTGCTGGTTTTACCCGCATCCTCTCCGTCCACAGTTAATGCTTGAACATGTCCCTACTGCCATAGGAACCGCCACTCATCTCCTACATATTGGGCAAAAAAAATCAAAAGACCTGCTTGTCAGGACCAAATTAAATAATCAGGCTGTTAGAATCTGTAGCAGTCTTGCATGCAACCATTCTAGATGTTCCACATGCAAATTCATTAACACAGCCACTAAAATCAAAGGCCCTAAATTATTTTTTTTTTATTACCCATCACTTCTTGTGCACCACTGGAGGAGTTGTTTATTATCTTTCCTGTAAGAAATGAAATGCATCTGAGAAACCAAAAGGAGGCTGGTTATTTTCTCAAGTACCTTAGCACTATCAGAATGAAGGATTTTCCTGTGAAGGCAAGACACTTCAACAACGATGGACGTAACAGTAATGGCATCACCAGTTGTTGTCATGGAAGGAATGATGTAAGGAAACATAAGCAGAACTTATAGATACTCTTAGAATACTCTTTGGAACTCCTTGGAATGAATGGTATTTTTTGACTTCAGCTCTTATATCATCAAGCATTCCAAATATCCACTGGTTTTACTACAGCCTCAGAAGCTCTCAGCTTGCACAACGAATGAAGGACTTTTGTCTAAACCATTCTGTTTCACTGGACACTCTGTGTACTATCCTGAACTTTTACCATCTCTACCACTATAAGATCTGCAGGTTTAAGCAGTTATTGGTAAATACTGGACTAAACCTTTTGGGAACAGTAAAAAAAAACAAACAAACAAACAAATAAAAACTGTTTGCGAGTCCATTAGGTTTTTTTGTTTGTTTGTTTCTTTTTCCCACTAGTACACGAAGAAAAAGTTAAAATATCACTTAATAACTTTTAAACAATTTAATTTTGTCTTATGCCCTTACTCCCAGCATCAGGCAAGTGTGTTTAAACCATGTGTACATCATTTAGATAACATCTTGCATTTAGATAACAACACTTACAACAGATGTGGCTTAATCTTTGGGCAAATTTCACTATACACCTTTTTTTGATCCTACAGCAATATCATCCAAGTTAATGAAGATGGGGGCTCTTGGTTTCTGCACATCTCTCTCTCCACTTTTTCTCTCCTCCCCTTTTTGTTCTCTCAAGGCAGATACAAATTCCCATGCCTAACCCATGCTTTTATTAAATTCTCCTCAATAAAAAGCTCAGACAGGATTTATTAGGTACTCAGCACAGACATTTAGTATCCCCCTCCCCCCAGTTATTAAGTGAAAATCAATAGAAAGCAAAGAAAATGGAAGTCATACAAGTGTTGTCACCCTGATATTATGTCGGTTGTCAGGTTAGATTCATGACAGGGCCTTGGAATGCCTGTGAGCTGGACTTTCTGCTTACATTGCAGGACCCAAAGTGGAGGTTATTCATTAGAGTAAGCCAGCGGTCAGATACATTTCCTCTCTATTTCACTCATCTATCTTAGAGAGGCTTGTGCGAGGTAGGGAGGGATGTTGATATACCCTAATAGAGATGTCAGCTTTTATGCAGCCACCTTCAGATTTATAGTTATTTTGTTCTTAAGACCTTTTTTAACAGCCATAGTGCTCCTCACATAAACTTAAAACATACATAAACTTAAGATGGGACTGAAGCTTTGGCTACATAGTCTTTTAAAATGGTTGATCACAATAAAGGGGAAATGGTGGTAATTTATTGTTATTTAAATAGGCTGATTAAAATACTATTGTCTACTGTAAGGTTAATACATTTTGGTGTGATTGTGTGCCAACACAATAAAAAAATGCTATAATAAATGCTCTAATTATATTATTATATTTGAAATCAGTTCATAGTTTTATATTCTTTGTAATGCAATTATGAATGAATTAAAATCATGGTAGATTTTGAAGAAGAATGTCAGAATTTTCATAGCAAAAATAGGAGTAATTCAATCATTTTAACTTAGTTTGATATTTCTCTTTTCTTTCTTTCTTTCTTTCTTTCTTTCTTTCTTTCTTTCTTTCTTTCTTTCTCTCTTTCTTTCTTTTTCAAGCACAGAGTATCAGTTAAACCAACATGCTGTTGCCATGCCATTGCACTACATTTATCTTTATCTTTACATTTATCTTTACACTTATCAAAGCCTTTGTCTCTGTTAGTTAGCCTTTTCACTCAAAATTAGTAAACTTACCAAACTTGCAAGAGAGGAAGAAACCTTCCAAAGTAAAGAACTTAAATGGCACACTAATTCAATTAGTCCTAAGACCTCCATGCCAGTAATGCAAATATTCTAAAGCCTGGACCTGAGACACTCAGAGTAATTGTATAACACTTTCTCTCAGATTTTCTGTGACTTTTTTTTATTATCCAAAAGCTTTTTTTTTTTACATTAGCACTTTCTTTCTGACAAATTAAATACATTTTCATTACTCTAGTTATCCTAATGGCATGGGGGTGTCTGCTGTTGTGTGCAAGGCCTCCTTGCCCACTGCCCAAGCAGATTAATCAAACACTCAGCTTCAGAGTCAACCTGAAGAGAGCATCGATCCACCAGTCTGGGTGCCTCTGGTGATTCCAAGTGTTGGGGAGGAGGGGTGCGTGTGAACTTTGAGTGAGAGACACTCACTAACTATTGATTCTAATATGTTAAATGCACAGACCATTTCAAGGCAATTATTTAGCATCAGACAGGAACTCCAAATTTTGAATTAGGGCCTCTGAACTGTGCTCCCATTATGTAGTTGAACACACTGTATGGGGTGTAGTAAGTGAGATACTTGCTAAACTGTGTTTTATACCCTTGCTTTTTGTCTATATGCCAATCTAATCTCAAAAATATATAGGTACATATAGCTCATGTATCATGCACTCTATAGTATGTTACAATTATTATTACCTTGGATGAGTTGGATCTGCAGTAATCACTACATGCATCCAGTGAAGATATTATGCAGCACCCAATTAGAGCAATGTACAAGCCCATTATAAGCACTGATAATCATATTATATAGGTGTTACAAAACAGATTAGGTCAGAGCTGAATTTGCTTTAGACATCTGTGTGTTTCGCCATTAGCTTGGAGATATTTAACACCTTTTGGGGTTTAGTGGGGGTTAAGCTGCTCGGCCTTGGCAAAGGGTCTCTTTGCCACCTGCCAGCACTCTGGGGGCTTTCAATTCAATTCCTGACCCAGAGTGGATGCAGATCTCAAGGTTACACCTGAGTGTTCAAGGGCAGGTCCAAGTGTAATCGGCACTTAGATCATAGATTAATCTTATTTGCCATCTATTAGGCTTGATTCTGCTGTCCCTCGTTCTCCCAGCCAAAGCCAGGATTACCGCGATAGTTTAAGATAATGGATTCTTATGGAAGGGGGAGGTCAAGAAGGCTTCTTGTTTCAGAAACTGCAGATAATATGATTAATCTAAAAGCTTCCTTCAAAGGGGGGGGGGTGCCACCTTCACAGGTCTAATTGCGAACGAGAGGTGGGGGAGCGGGTATAAATCTATAGTGTTGCCTGCAAAGTCACTGGATGAGATGCACTAAATTTACACAGAGGGTTTCATGAATGAGGGCAACACTGTGCAGTGCTGGTGTTGGGGATACCAGACATCTTTATTTTTGTACGTAATTTCATACATTAATTTTTAATATGCATAATCAATACATCCTTTTCATTAAAGGCATATATAGTATAGGAACTGTGAAGGGCAAGACATCTATTTATATTCATAGATGTACAGATAAAAATTTACATTTACATATTGAAAATAAAATAAATGAGTTCATCATGTTTGGCAAACTGTAAATGACTATATATAGGTGAATATTGACAGCTGAATATTGGTTATCACTGACATATTTTTATTACTACAGTATTATAATAGACAGGCCTAGATGGAGCATTCTTGTTGCTGGATTGGTATTGCACTTATAATTCACTGTTAATATCTGGCAAATATTACCAAGAAACAAGAAGGCTATGTCACCATCTGTTCTTTAAACTGGAGCTTAACTCCTTTGCTTTTATGATCAATGATAAACAATCTTTTGTTCATGCATGTATTTTCTATGAGTATCCACCAACCAAAATGATAAAATATAAACTGTGATATAAGTATTCAATCTGACACCCTAACAGATAAACTTTGGAGACACACTGATTATCTGAGTCAGTCATCAGTGAGTGAATATTTATCACAAAAAAACAGATTAATTGTGGTATCACTGCATGCATGCTTACTACTTAATACAAGGATATAAGACATATAATCTTTTGAAAT
>JAOTRR010000038.1:22743148-22754317 GCA_028570945.1 Gogo arcuatus
AGAGAGAGAGAGAGAGAGAGAGAGAGAGAGAGAGAGAGAGAGAGAGAGTATGTGTTTTCACCCTTTACAAAAGCCTAGCTGGAGATAACCCACAACCCTGTTTCCATTACCTCACCAATCCAATGCTGGAGGTTTCCCATTCATTTAGCTTCCCAAAATACCCATATAAATAAATAAATAAATAAATAAATAAATAAATAAGAAAGACGTTAGGCAGTACCATAGTAAAATACAAAGACCCCTATTTTACTTATTATGTTTTTAGTTGTGCTTTCCAGTGTCATTTGTTTATAATAATAAATTTGCTTTAGTGTACAAGTCTTTCTAAAATGTTATTCAAGTTAAAATAATTCTAGTGATTAGGTGAGTCTATTATGCTATTATCTCCTAGTCACCTTAATATTAAACTTATCAATACAATACCATTACCACTTGATTACAAACAACAGTACAATAATATTTCCAAAATAAAAGCATCAGAACATTTTTTTTCATTTTGTCATAGCTTGTCTTTAAATATAACCAATATATTTTAGTCAACCAAATGTTTTCAATTAGCATACATAGCAAGTTCGAATACATTGAAACCATTCTCTCTTTCTCTCTGTCTATTTGCGTGTGAGTTTCATTAAATATGCACTACACTGCTAGCGTGATACTGATAATGGCAGAGGGTGCCTTAAGACAATGATTGAGTATGTATTGTTGATTCATTTTTGTAGATAGCAATAAATAAAGACCTTATAAACCTTGGGCAACAAGCAGAGCTCAAGCACCACAGCCTTTCTATGCAGATTCAGAGTGGAGAATAACAAGGTGTATTTATGCACAGAGGTATAAAAATGTTTATGTTAATACACGGATAAATTCTACATATAGAATGTAGTCATTTGTCTTTTTCTAATATGGTGCCAAGTATTAGACTGCAGTATAATAATGTGCATATATCAGTACTGTAAATTGCTAATTTGCTGGCATCTGTTGAACAATTGGTGTAGTTATAAGTATTACATACATCTAATCACAAATAGTGCTAATGAAACATGTAAATGCAGCCAGGATTTTTTAAATAATGGCTGTCTTGTTTTAATTGTTCACATATTTTTCTTTTCCTGTGTGACATGGTCATTATTTGGCAGTCAACACTTATCAGCAAAATCGCCTAAGATTAATGGGCTCACTTGGACTGGTAAAAAAAAAAAAAAATGTTGAAGTTGTCCTGATTATCAGTGCAGGAAAAAGAATAATGGTTATTTGTCACTGTTTTAGGCTGGCAGAATAAGTGATCTAACAAAACAACTTAAGCACACTATTAACTCACTGCAAAACTATTTTTGTGGAGGGCAACATGCACAGATTGCTATGTATACAACTGTCTTTTTCTTTAGTTTATATGCTCAGGGAATCTTTGTGATCTTTGGTCACGAGCGTTGACAATTTCATCTGCGGACAGGGATCGGCTTAAACTTTGTTTAAACTTTGGGTAACTACTAATAAATGAAACACACATACACACACACACACACACACACACACACACTGTACAAACAGCAGACAGTCAGATTGTACATTTCAGTGTCTTGATTCATGGAATGTACTAGGCGCCTAAGACGTGACAGTTTGACAGGGCCAACGAAAGGTCACAGTCTCAAAACATCCTACCCTGTGTGTTCTGAATTCTTAAGTGGCTGGGTAGTTTAGTTTCATACTGTAAGTTGTCATCACATCTCTGTACTAAATGTAGTAAGGATTACACAATTGAAGTTAGAGGGAGATGGGTTTCAGAAATCATGTAATTACTGTATTTCAAGTACATGCAAGATTTCATTGGTTTCAATTACAATGTTTGACAATGCAAAAAAGTGAATGAACTACCTCGTATATTTCTTTATATCACTGGGATCAAGTGACATTTCTGTATTCAGGACATACTCTGTTAGATATTTCCTGTCTTAACTGTCTAATTTAAGCCCATGTAGTTTTCCGTTTTCTCACACGCAAAACTACATTTTAAGCATCTGTTCTATTTTTAAACCATGCACACAGACCTGCATGTTGATCAGCTCATGTAATAGGGAATTAGTGCTTCTGTTAAACTGATATTGAGTTGTGTGGCAGTGTGGCAAAGGGTCAATAATATATCTTTGTTCACACTGCAATAAGCCATTCACATGCAGTAGAAGGCATGTTTAGAAGACATGTCGGCTTTCACCACCATGTGATATGGAGGTTTTCATCACCTCTTACGGCACTTGCAAAAAAAAAAAAAAAAAGTAAAAAGGTTCCACTAACTCTAATGTATATTTCACCTTGCTCTCATGTATTGATTTTAATATAATCACTAGCCATTATATAATCAGCTTTTTTTTTTTGCTGTCCCATGCAAGTGGTAATAAAATGAAATTGTTGACTCAGAATAAATAGGCTTGCATACCCAGTAGGGCTCAAACAAGGGTGAAATCCCCTGCCTATATGTACGCTCACCCCAGGATGGCCTGCTGCACAGAGAGGGCAGGAGTTCCCACGAGGGGAGCTATCTTCATGGCAGCACCTCCACTTCATCCCAGCCATGTCTTTGCCTCTTTTATCTACATTCATTTTTCTTGTCTCCCTCCTTCAAAGTATCTATTAGCGACATACTGCTATCTGTTTGTGGGGTATTTGCTCCTTTTTTCTCCTTGAATGTTTGATATATTGGAGAGAGAATGATTCTTTGCTGCAATGAGACCAGCCCGTAGCCTCAGTAAGACAAATTGCTCCAGAACGCCTAAATGGCAGTCAATGATAACTCATTGTAAGGAGAGTAAGTGACTTCCAATGGAGTGGCTGGGGGGACTGGAGAGTAATGGCAATGCACTGGTGAAAAATAGATGTTTGGCTCTCTGTAATTACTCCATTAGGGGGCTCTGTGTTAATCTACCAAACACTGGCAAGTCATTTTCATGGCAGTGGCCAGTCAATGCAAGGAGCTGCAGGTGGATAGAAGGGATTAGGTATACATTTTAAGGATTTCTCAATACACAGAATATTACAAAATATTTATTTTATTGTGATCCCATTTAGAGCTATTCTGTGCTAGTATATGGCATTACCAAATGTATAATATTACTAAAAAAAAAAAAAAACCTGCCTATTTTGTTATACTCTATTGATGAGACCAATTACATTTTTTTCATGTTGAAGACTGCAACACCTTGTCATCTATATCCCTGCCTAGTGAGAATAATAAGCAACTCAAGAGCAAGGGAATAGGGACAAAAGAGGACAATCTGTCGTTGCAGCATCCAAAGCAATCCACCCATCCCATCCCTAGACAAACATAATGATAACAATTTTTTGACCATTTGGTGTCCAGAGAGCTACTGCCTGTACTCTCTGGACAAAGACTGGTGGTGATGGTGGTGGAGGGGAGAATGGAGGAGATACAGCAATATGGTCCTAAGAGTTCAGTTTGACGAAACAATCTGTTTTTTTTTTCCAGTAGACTCCTAAAAACACAGCTACAAGTTGTGCACCCGCAGCTTCACCACAAACCATGAAGGCAAACTTGTGCATCATGCTGCACTTTCCATCTGCCTCTAATGTCATCACTCAACATTTAGTGATGGGCTTAAACCTGCTTTTTCTTCTTTCTGTGCTGAAAACCAGTCCTGAATTTGTTTAAGTGAATGGTCGAGGGGGGGGGAAGAAGAAAAGAAAGCCCTAATGCGATGTCTGTCTATCGCTTTAGCAAACAAGATAGATCCCTTGGTTCCCTTCTTTATGCTGTCTATAAAGGTATGAGATTGATAGCTGTTAGCTATCAACAACTTGTTAGCATTCAACACTCATGCTGTGTTTTAGGTTAACAACCTGATATTAACTATGTGGTTACCTGCTATTATGACCAGTTTCAGTTTCAGTGGGCAAAATGAATTCTTCATTTTAGGATACATATCACTTTTTTTTTCAAGCCCAAGCTTTATGAGCTATTGTCTAAATTCTATGGAGTATTTCAGTTCATGATTAATATTTAATGCTTGTTGTTTACTCTTCATGGTTTGTTGAGTTTCAGAATGTTAAGAAAACTACTTATACTATTTCAAGAAACAAAACAAATACATATTGCAGCTATGTCAGAAAACTGCTCATAGGCCTAAATGGTTAATTAAATACATATATTTATATATACGTATAAATAAGTAAATAATTAGCCACAACAAATGTACAATGCTATATTAAAACAAATGAGAATTCTTTTTTTTTTTGGCAGGTTATAGTTAGTACTTAATAATTCCATTTAAAACTAAATTAAATGTTAGACGTAAAAACTTTTAAGTATAAAATATATCCACAAGAAATATAGAAAATGGCCATTATTATCCCAATCTCATTATTTCATGTTTTTGTCTGTGTATAAATTCACTTAAGTACACGAACATGAAAACCCAATTAGCAATTTTCTGGAACATTCTGAGCGCGTGGAATAGTCGCGCGCATGTTAGCTTTTAGCTTGTCTGTAGAAAGCGCGTGTAATTCGGGACATGATTAAGTTTCTGACAATGTCTCCAACTGCAGCTCATGTTTCTACAGACATGCGTTTCACACAGCTTCACAGTAATGGCTGGACGGCTCCAGTTTTCAATTTGGTGGACTATAGCGCCGCTCAGTGGGTTAGCGGCCTCACGCTTTGCTCTGTGTTTTGTACTTTTTTATTAGGAGGTGTGTTGTGAAGCGTGACACTTCTGCCGAGCGCCTTCTCAGGTCAGAATTCAGCCATTATTTTATTCACTGTACTGTATACGGCACTAAAATCTGAAATACGCCACCCGCCGACTTTTCCTCAGTTTATGGATATATGGCGCTAATAAGGTAGTGTATTTTAACACTTATTGCCTCACAAAATGTTATCAAAATGGAGCAGACTATAGCAGTTGATAGCCTAACATTTAACCCCATTCCACAGGATAACTGACTGACAATTGGCTTGCTAGCCGTTACACTGGACAAACTGAGCTGCATTTTCCCAGATTTGTATTTATTAAGTATCTGGCTGTATGTCTAATTTAATACACAATTATTGTTAAAGTTATATAGCTGTCAATCTATTATTTAAAAAAAAGAAAATTCAATTCTTCTGCATATTGTATAGGTTAATTCTAATGTTCCTCTACCAACCCTGTGAATGATATGGTTCACCTCTATGTAATGGTGTAATTGTTTTACCTCTAACGTCAACGTGGTTTAGTGTTTTTTAGGCTGTAATGTGTTTGAGCCTTCAATTTCAATCTCCACAGAACTGTGAAGCTGTTCTGTAGGAGAGCTAACACCAGCGTGTGTTCTGACCTGCTTTAAGAAAAGCAAGGTTTACCTTGATTAGCTGTGATTGATTAATTAATAACAGATCATTTGAGCATGCACGCTGAGTTCTCACTGTGCACCGGCCCTGTGGCAAGGTGGGGGATCAGGCCAAGAGCTTGCTGTGGGTGTAATTGTGTTCAGCAGGGTGGTCTGGTGCTGAAAGTGGGAAGGAGAGAGAGAGAGAGAGAGAGAGAGAGAGAGAGTAAGTGAGAGTGAGAGAGACCTCCTGCTCTTGGGAGAAACCTGTTTTAGCATGTTCATTCAATGCCTCCACTCTTTCTATGACACCTAACTACAGGGTATGAAGAAAGAGCGTGCTGATCTAAAGCTCCCCAGCCATATGTTGACAGAGCCGCCTTCTTGCTCTAGTAATCACATCCAAGTAACGTCCTCCATTTAAGGTTGTGGCGTGCAGGGCAAGGAACTTTCTTCGTATTTTTTCCCCTTATTTAACACATTAAGATGTCTTTGAACCATTTTTT
Organism: Gogo arcuatus; assembly: GCA_028570945.1. Lineage (NCBI taxonomy): Eukaryota > Metazoa > Chordata > Actinopteri > Siluriformes > Anchariidae > Gogo > Gogo arcuatus. The sequence goes on from JAOTRR010000038.1 coordinate 22,748,971, forward strand.
CAGCATTACACATCACTGTGTGTTCAATAAATTTCATTATAGCTTAAGACTGGCTCTATAGCCTGTTTTTTTTTTTTTTTTCATCCACATGGACTTCTGTTCTCCCATGCTCCCTGACTACTTCATGTCGGTATCCCTCTGTGTGCAGGTGGAAGGTTCAAAGGGTATATAGTCTGGGTTTTTCTTGGCTTCCTTTGCATTAGATCTGCTGTGCAGAACATTTGCTATTAAAAATCTAGTTGTTTCTTTTCTTTCTTTATTTTGTTTTTTAAATAAAGGATGTCTTATGTTTGAAGCCAAGCAGAGCCAGAGTTTGGCAGTCTTTAGGATGATGGAAAAGGAGAACAAGCGACATGCCTTGATTATCTGTGAAGAATGTTGTACTGAGAGGAGCCAGGATTGTTAAGGCTTTCAATTCTGACATCATAGTCTGCCACAGTTACAGTAATACTAGCTCAGATTTTTTTTTCTAATACAAGAAAAACTTAATTTTCAAAAGTAAACAATTGATTTTTTTTCCATTACAATCTTGCCGGGTAATGTGTACAGTTGGCATATGCCTAATTTAAATTAACGTCATGCAATTGGTGTGAAGCAGTATTGGCCCTAGTCCATCATCAGACAGAACTACACTAACTGGCTAGTCACTGATGCTCAACAGCTGGTTTGCTGAAAATGAAGTAATCTCAATAACCAAATGGCATACATTTAGATATACAATTACTCAATTTTGCAACTATTCCAACAGTTATGTTTATGGCGGTACTCGTCAGGATCCACAGCCAAATTTGTGGAGCATCAGTAGGCCATTATAAATATGTCGACCACAGTCTAGTCCGAGTATTTAGTATGTGCTCAGTTTTGGGATCTCTGCATCACAACAGCCTAGTAATAAGTCAGCTTGTGGCGTTATGTGACATCTAAAAGTCCAGGCCCGGGATCTTTGCTTCCTGGGATTTTGGATACCACTCCTCTGTGAAAAGCTGTTTTTCATTTGATGCTCCTGCTGCCAGTTATTGTCAACATATTCGAGAGGTCCTAAGTCCCAAAATGAGTCCTGTATTATTTTAGACTGGCTTGAATATTACACGGCAGGAGGCTGAAAATGAGACCTTCCATCAAAAGATTTCCTGCAGCGCGGTCTACTCTGTGCAGCATTCACCAGATCTCACACAGAGAGAAAACACACTCTTTGACCACATGATTATATATTTATTAACAACTCTTTTGATGATTTTCCCATTTTCTGGCTGCTGTTGGAGTGAAGGAGAAGGGAGGAGATTATAAACTTCTGTAAGAAAATAGGTGGCCTTGCTATATTGGGGCCATTTAAAGATTATAGGCAGTGCATGCAGGCAGAAGTGAACCTTAAAGAAGAGTTTTGTCTCCACTCTAGGCTCAGCACTTCGCAGGGCAGAGGGGTTTTTTAGGGGTAGCTTGGGGATGAGTAGGGGGAGGGCGAATAAATAAACATTTCAGTGAAGGTCTGCGTAAAATGATGAATATTAATTGCATTCCTTTTATTTTGTATTTATTAAATCTTACATTAAATTCATTGTTCATTATTTTGTCATGTTATGTTTTATTCCAGTATTTAGAGCAGTATGGCTTGCAATTTCTCATAATACTTTGACTGTATCTAATCATTTCCAAAAGACCTATATTATCTTATTTTTCTCCTACTTGAGTTATTGTATGATATGAAGCGTGAAAAAATAACACAAACATCCCTGAGAAACTAATTTATTTTCATATAAACATTTGCTGGAGCCTTACTGTATTTGTTGACCTATTGAAAGGGTTAGTTTGATTGAGCTTTAGTTCAGTTTAGTTCAGTTTGTTAAAAGAGGGTGCCGCAGGGAAAAGGGAAAAGTCAGAGCACAAACCCAGGGCTTAATCAAGGCAACTTCAGCTGCCAGTGACCTTTGGGAGGGATCCATATCTCTTTTCCCCGGAAGAAATGGTGATGATGGCAAGCAGTAGTGTGCTTTGTGTCTAGTGAAGATATCGAGTGTTTGAAGTGTTAACACTGACACTAAGCCTCTGGGGCATGCGGGCCAAGGCAGCGTGTCACACAATGGGATGGGACTTGGATCTTTACTTCCCTTTTGCTGACCTCTGATCCTGGCTGGTTTTCAGGGTTGCGCTGGCTCCCGCTCCTAGGAGGCAGTGTCTGCTTTGATCAGGTCATCAATTGGTGCATGGAATGAGCATTACACAACCCATGCTGGGAAATGGTGCATTTTACTGCACCCAGACTGGATTTTAAATAGATCTTAACCATTTTAAATTAAAAGCCATCATAAACACTGAACAACTACTATGTCGTACCGCGTTTTCAAAGTTGGTGAAAAAAATTATACTGTCTCTTCTGTAGGTTCATGTAATCACTGTTTGTAATATAGTAAACACACTTTATATATTTATGTGAAGGTATACATGCTTTTATTTATTTACTTACTTACTTACTTATTTTGGTATTTGTAATACTGGCATATTTGTTACAATGGGCACAATTTTAGTGTGGTATCTCCTGATTCCATTGTGATTGCCTGCAGTAGCCAAGCTGGTGTGATCCATTGAGGCTGTACATAAAAGGGCTTGCCATTCGCACAGAGCCTAGCTACACCCCCAGCTTCTTTTTTTCCCTGCCTGACCCTGCTCTTCCCTTTTTCCAGGCTAGAGTGGCCCAAAATGAGGGAAGCTTTCAAAGGCACTGTCTGCTTAAATCAAATCAGAAGTCCTTTTCGACTCAGCTCCGAGACAATAGCAAGCTGGAGGCAGGAAGTATGCTGACCCTTCCTTCCAGGCTAGATCGGAACTTGGCCCAGTCAAAGCCGGCCGCATTTCCACAGGCCAACGATCTGTGATATTCAGAATGAGAGAGGGCACCAGCTTGAGTCAGAATAACACACTGGAATGCGTCACTCTGGGGGGGGTGTCCTCATGTTTTTAGTCATAGACGGGAGGAGCAGGTCAGCCTTGAGGTTTACTGGAGACATAAAGTCCTAAGGATATTGATCATGACAAACCTTGATGTAGTTGGATAAAATATAGGCTTATATTTTATTCCTGTATATTAATTAAAAAAATACATCTTATCTTAAACAGACACAGGAACTTTTAAATGCAGCAATTCATTTATATTTGGCATATATCTCATCTTGTCATATTATCTTTTCCCATTGGTCTTCATCTGTCGTCGTAAATCATTTTATAATCTTCCATCACTGTTTCTGAACATCATTATTTAACATTTTGCTGGCTTAATTGTCCATATGAAATTAAATATACTAGTTGGCCTACATGGTGGCCTACTAGTTTGCCTCGGTATAAGCCTGGTCGGACAATGTATGACATTGTTTTCTAGCATGTATTTCGCATGCATAAAGCATTAGTGTGCAGTCTCATGCTTCATTGGTGTGTAGATTAAGCCCATCAAAGACTGCCCCAAAAGGCTGTTCTTCACTGTAAATTTAGCTGCATGGTCGAGACGGTGGGAGCTAACAGTGCTCGTGTTGACACAGGATTATTGCCTCAGTGGTTTTGACCCTACCCCTGTTTGACTTGGACTCATTTCTAACACACACACATGCACACGCACACATACACACACGCTTGCTTTTTACACAAGACTTGTGCATTCATTAGGCTTCTGTATTCATTTAAAACTTGCTTTACTTTTATAAAGGCATGCAGGTTTTGTGTGTGTGTGTGTGTGCGCAACAGGACCGAATTTCAAATGCAGTGGTGCCTTGCTTTCCCATTGACCTCTATGGAAAAGCCCAGTGATCTCATTCTCTGCTTGACTAGAATGCTGCTGATTCTCTCTGTTGCAGCGTTACTTTTGCTTTAAAATGAGCCTCAGTGGAAGCTTAACAATAGTATATCACTGCAGGCTACTCCTCTTCGAGTCCACTGAAATGAGAGGCTAGGAGAAAATGCTTAATTCGTACAGCTTTGATATGGAGATCCATGCTGACCTCCTGCTTTTCAAAGAAAGAAAATTAAATGCCTCACTAGTGGGAGATATGAGAAGACTTGCATTGTGCGTGTCTGTGTGGTTGTTTTCTTTTATTCTCAGTTCTTTATATGGGAAATGACTAGTCTGTTTTGATTACTGTTGGTAATTATCCTGCAAGGCTACAAATATGCCACAAATTTTAGTAGTAGCTGCCATATTGTGAAAGTAATACTAGAAGGTAATACACAGTAAGCAATGTGCATGGAGAATAACGAGTGCACAATAAGCAATTTACAAGTAGTCCGAGTGTAGTTGTATACACAGTTTATAGAGATAAAGTCCAAAGCTCTGCTGTAACTGCTGAGGTTCATGTCCCAGCAGGGTTTTTTTAGCAAGTCGATACTGCTTGGCTTTATTGAGCGTAAACTGAGCCCAGTTAGTCTCAAGGTCTAGAGACCCAGGCACAGAAGTAACGGCCATGCATGAAGAACGAATTATTCCACCCACTCACATGGATCAAAGGCTAAGATCATATGGCCGCGAGCCACTGTGTTATAGCTGTGGCTGAGTCACACTCGGACTCTCCAGTGCAGAGATCCTCTTCCACTCGCTCCTCCGCTGTTTGGGGACCAGTGGAGTTAATAAGGTGTATCTGAGGCAGTTGACAGTCGTTCTTTAGAGAAATCAGTCAAGCAGGAAAGCAGATCCTGTCAAATCCACTGACTGTAGTTTACATATTATCAGTCACAAATGAAAGTGTATGACTTCAGCAGGGCTTTTTTTTTTCTCACATTGTTTCCCGAACCGTCTTGAAGTGGACTTTCTCATCAGCTCTCGCACTGTCACTTAAAAGCAGTAATGGGGACTGACTTTTATAAACTGCTTTTGGGAACACGTGGTGTGACTTAGAGTTCTCTTTTCCCCTCGTCTCGGTGTGACCAAGCATGTTTATTAAAATGACACATGACAGTCACTCGGAGATTCGCTCTGTCAGGTGTCACACTGCCACGCTAGTCTGGTTAGTGAAGCCAAGCATTTTGCATTCAGGGAGAGAGACAGGAAGGGCATCACAGACAATGGGTAATTGTTGACCATGTGCTCTTCTTGTCAGAGGGTGTATTTGAGACGAGCATTTTGTCAGACATCAGCTACAGCTCATCTCTCACTGGGCTTTTCATTGTGCGTGTGTTCACAGTCAGTGAGTCAATCTCACATCACCAGTTTTTGTAGGAACAGATTACAAAGGATCTTGCCAAATCTCATGCATTATGAAATGTGTCCTTATTGTATTTTACAGTAAGGTGTCACTATTGCAATATTACAATATATATGTGTATATATGTGTGTGTGTGTGTGTGTGTGTGTGTGTGTGTGTGTGTGTGT
>JAOTRR010000038.1:22754373-22764665 GCA_028570945.1 Gogo arcuatus
ATATATGCAAAACAATATACCTGGGGTATAAATATGAGATTATTCCCTTATTATGTGTGCTAATTCAGGCAACAGCTGTAAAAATAGCTACCTCCATGAAAAATGCCAATATGCATTGTTTGGGTAATAATTAAGAAGTTTAAACAACCATATCTAATGAACATACTTGGAAGTGGACAGAAGTGTATTTTGCCCCCATGCACAGTGTTCAGGATAGTTAGAACAGCATAAATTTCTCCAAGGATCACAGTTGGAGATTTACAGAAGATGGTTGCATTTTGGGGTCGCCAAGTCTTCAAATCTATTAGATGCCACCTCCATGCCAGTGACCTTTTTGCAAGACATGCCAGAAAAAAGCTTTTTTTCATCTAACCACAAACATAAGCACCTAGAGTTCATTAGACATGATTAGAACTTTGACTAGAGCTGGGTTCTATGGTCAGATGAGACAAAAACAGACACTCAAAGTGAATTTGGCATAAAGAAAATAATGCTTATACAGAAAAGAACCTAATTACCACTGTTTAGTATGGTGAAGGATCTGTGATGTTGTGGGGATGTTTTTCCTTTAAACCTCTGTTAGGGGAACCTAGTTAGAATACATGGCATCATGGACTCCATGAAGTACCAGGAGATTAAATTAAAATATGCTTTTGCCTGAGCAGCACAGTGGTGCAGTGGTTAGCACTGTCACCTCACAGCAAGAAGGTTCCTCACGACCCTGACGGATAAGCGGTATAGATAATGGATGGATGGATGCTTTTGCCTATAAGCTACAACTGGGTTGTGGTTGGATCTTCAAGCAAGACAATGATTCAAAACATATGTCTAATCCACACAAAAATGATTCAGTGACCACCATCCCAGGATATTTTAGCCCCAAAAGTGGTTGCTTCTGCCAGGAGGTTCAGACTTGGCCAATGAGTGTCCTTTCAACAAGATGATGAGCGAAGCATACTTCCACATCAACACAGAAATGGTTAAAAAAAACACAAAATACGTGTTTTGCAATTACCATTTAAATCTGCTGATTTAAACCCTACAGAAAACCTGTCAACTGAACTGAAAAGAAAAGTCCACATGCAAACCTAAGCATATAAAGGACTAAGAAAAAGAATTCACGATGCCATCAATCTTCATAAGAGTCCTCGTACCACCAGCCATGAAACATCAACAATCCACCTCCATATTTCATAGTAGTTATGAAGTGCTTTTCCTTGTATGGAGTCCCTTTTTGTTTCCTTGACCAGAGAGCTTGATTTTGGTCTCATCTGCCTACAACACACATGCCAATTATAAGTCTAATGATGCTTGGCAGACTTCACGCACATCATTTTGAGAGACTCTCTCACATCTCAGTACTCATATATGACATCACACCTGTGACTTACTGTTTATTATGTACTTTAAATTGTATCTGTTCAAATAAAAACCTAAAACTGGTGCATACCTTAAAACTATCATGAGCTCCAAGTATTTACCCTAGTCAATTTAAGTTAAGTGTAACATTTTCTCTCTCTGTAATTTTAGGTCCCAGTAAATACAATGGTGAATTACAAGCATCCAGCACACAGTCATTATTCAAAGAAACCTTTCCGCTGGGGTCAGGGGTTAGAAGGCATCGTCTAGTCACATCTCATTCCAAGTAACTGTAATGACCTTTATTTGGAGACACCAGTAAATGGAGAATTTGTGAGGCCTCTGTACTGTCACACGCAATATGGTCTGATGGTTATCAAACATAGCTTCATTTTGGTGACCCTTGGCCTCTGATATGACCTATACCTTGTAGAGGACCGAGCAGCTCTATTTCGCCCTTTGTAAAATTTAGCTGGAGGGTAGGATGATGAGACCTTCAAAGGATGAGGGCATTGTGTCATTCAGAGACATTTCAGTTGGCTTTATTCTGACAAGATAATTATTGCAGTAAATATCCACAAGAAATTGAAAAAAAAAAGACTGTCTTTACACGGTCTGACGTTAACTTGTTCATGTATTATATTTCTAGATAACATGAAAAATGTTAATTGATGCTTTGAATGATTTCCATTTCATTGTTTTCTATGAATAAAGTTGAAAACATGACTTAATCATAAATCCAGTTAGAATTGTGTTCTGTATAAGTAGTGGTTAAAAAATAGATATGCAAATCTATGACTCTTTATGTGTCTATGAGTTTCCTGCAAGCTGATAAAAGTCCTTTATAAATGAGTATGATTTTTTTTTTTTTTGGAGCTTGAAAGACTTTTGATAGAAGAAGCAAATGAAGCTACACAGGGAGAGATGGTCTTAAACTCAGTGGTTGCCAATTTAATGCACCTGATCGAAAGCATGATTTACCCTAGTGCTGACACTAAGGTCAAGTAGTCAATATTTATAATTGCACAACCCACTGAGTTTCAAGCATTGAAATGAAGATCTCTCGTTTAATCTATGCAGGCAGGCTGGAAATAGACAGAACAAAGGTCAAAATGTAGGCTTTGTTTTTTATTATATTGCAAAGACCAACCTAAATTAATGTATGGTTATATTTTGGGATCAGTGCTTCAATTAGCTGTAAATAATATTTTTATATTTGTAATAATACATTACGTTTGCTTTAACTTACTTTATTATTGTACTGATAGATGAATAATACTGTCGGTTGCAACCATTCCAATACTATCTGATCCACATATTGTTTTAAAGCACTATGCCATCACACTAGTGGTGTTTCGCATAACTTGGCAATCAAATATTGCAGAGAGTTGGAGATGATCTGAGCGCCAGTGTTATTATTTTACTGACAATGGAGAAATGGGTTCAATAACCCCCCCCCAACTGATTTATCCCCGGTAAATAAGTTGAATGATAAATCTGAATTGTAATGGAATGTGATTACTAGGAGTGTAATGATGCAGTGTATTATACTGTTCCATTCAGTGAGAGGCTCTTGATTTGATATGTCTTTTTTATCTCAAATCAGGAGACGCTACAGGGATTGGAAAATAAACATGCTTCTCGTAAATGCACCATTTTTGAAGTGCCAACATACTAACATATTAGCATACTAGCATTTTAGCTCCTACACTATATGGCAAAAAGTATTTGGATGGTTGACCATGACCCCCATATGTGGAACGTCCACACAATTGGAGGCACATGATTGTCTAGAATGTCTTTGTATGTTGCAGCATTCCAATTTCCTTTCACTGGTTCCAAGTGGGGCCCAAACATTTTCCAGCATGACAATGCCCCTGTGCACAAAGCAAGGAGCATGAAGACATGGTTTGCCATGGTTGATGTGGAAGAACTCGAGTGTCCTGCACAGAGCCGTGACCTCAACACCATTGAACACTTTTGGGATGAATTGGAACGTCGACTGCATGCCAGGCCTCCTCGTCCAAAACCTAGTGGAAAGCTTTCCCTGAAAAGTGGAGACTATTATAGCAAAAAGGAGGTGTGTGTATGGTTTGAGGAAGCACGTTGGCTTCCTGGTAAGTTACTTGTGATGCTGACGGTGATTGGGAAGTTCATATTAGGTAGTGGAGAAAGCAGGATTCAAAAACACATCAAGCACTGCAGAGACCTATGTGACTCTGAGAGCACAGCTAGCTAACAGCAGAATAGGAAAAGCCCCTCACTTCATACATGCCAGCCAGTCACTCCAGTGAAAACAAGCCATGTTTAATTTTGTTATATTCTAATGTTCAGTTTTGTTTCATTATATGCTGCTAAGAGTCAGAATGGATCATGCAAACACTGTCATTATAAAGTTTCAAAAGTTCTGCTTTTCTAATGATAGATATTTTAAACAGTTGAAAATGGCAGGCAATGCTTATTTTTGCTATTTTGAAGATGCATTTTATCAAGACACCACCATGCTGTATCAAATAGGCAATCCACTTACTGACAGGTTTTGGTAGAAGCAGGACAAGCATGAGGAAACCCACACAGACATGGGGAGAACACAGGGAAAACTCCATACAGGCAGTAACAGAAGTTCAGGATTGAACTGGGGACCCTGGAGTTGTGAGGCAGTAATGCTACCCACTGCTCCAGGATGCCACCGTATATGCATTACAGTGAAAAATGGTTAAACAGAATCTTTGAACAGTAACTACTTCTCACAAATACTTCTCACAAATCCTCTCGAAGGTTTTAAGAGGGGACAGATTAATTGCTGTTGTAGTATCTTTTGTGCAGCCATCTAGTGGTCAATTCTTCCTTTCAGCCGACCCCCCAGTAATACCCCCTACTTGATCGTGAGGTAGCATTTAAAAGTGCTATCGTCACAAGGATGACCTGTCAGCTGTCTGCACGTACAGAGTCCTGCCAACATTCCCAAATCCCCTTGAACTCTCACTTCTGCCTAAACTGTGCTGTAAAATTGCACTGCTGTTGCAGGCACCCATTAACTGCTGTTACTTGCTAAAGCCATTTTATGGTCAAATGCCCTTTCCCTACAAACTCACCCATGTGTCTTTCAGTGGTGTGTTCTGAGCCCACTTGCTGTGTGGCAAGCCTATCAGCCATCTCTTGCCATTTTTTGTGTGTACTTGAACTCTGCATGTGTAGCAAAGGACCTAAAGGCCTGATCGAGAGCTAATCAAGTGCAAATTGATCTCTATGTCCAAAACAAGGCTGTCACTATTTTATTGATAGATCTCTTGCTCCAATGTGATGTATGGCATGATAACTTTTTTCCTTTATATAGTTGTTCATAAAGGTAATTTGGATGTCGTCTGTGATTTTTATAGATTATTACTTAGAATCTACTTTGAATTCTTATATATGGGAATGTACATATCATTAGCTGCACCTGGCAAACACTTTGTCATGTTGCACTGAAAACATGAATCATTATAGCGCTTTGGGTCTAGTCTAAAGGCGCTAAGTCCATAATACATTTATGAGCATGCTGAAAACTAATATGCTCTGGTAGGATCATAATTGGCTCCAAATGCAAACATTTGGACCTGCTCTGCACCCTTTCTCCTGTATCCCCCTGTGTGAAGCCCCAGTCACAAATCAGAACATCTGGAGCTCCTCAGAAATAAAGTAATCAAAATTGATGCCAAGCTGGTCTGTGAAGTTTATCCCCAGGAGACAACAATATGGTTTAAGTCGTATAAACAGTGCTCTGATCATATATTTCAGCATGCATCTGTTGTCAGCAGGTCTAGTGCACAGCTCAGAAGTTCTTTTCGGAGACTGACGTTACTGTCTGGCACTTTATTTCCTGGGATATCATCATGGGTGTCTTGTGGGTTCTTTATTTATTTTTTCTAACTAGAGCCTGACAAAGTTTAAAAAAAAACAACAGCAGCAGCAACAACTGAAATGTATCACTGTTATCTCTCCTTTTCCATGAAGCAGGTCCTCTTATTTATGTGATTTTGTAAGGCGAACAAATGAAGACAGACTGAAAAACCTGCTGTAGACACACACACACACACACGTGCACACACACACAGAGAAAAACCCACCCACTGTCAAAATGCACACAAACTTAACAGCCCATGGAGCTCTGACAGTCACCACAGCTGTGCATTTTACGCTATGCAAAGCCCAATAATTAGCACCCGGATTTAAGTGAGGGAGAGAGAAGGAGGAAGAAGGGGGGAAAAAAACTGTGCCAAGAATGCACACATACATGCATCCATCCACTACTGTGCACAACACGCTGCCTTCCTTGACTGTGCCCATTTGTTTCCAGCCCTCAGCTCTCTCTCTCTCTGTCTCTAAGAGGGGGAAAAAAAAACTCGGGAGTGATTTGAAATGATTTGTGTCACTGTTACAGTTGTCAGCTTGAAGCTGTCAGGAAAGGGCCATATTCTTCCTCTGTGAATGCAAACATGCCAGCTTTGCCTTCGTACGACAAGACTGGATGACAGTCCAGGAATATCTCAGCATGTGCTTTTCTCCCTCTGTAGTCTGCCAGCTGTTTGGGTCTGGAAATATATTGTTCAGAGATAATGGTGGCATATTTGTATTTGATATAATGAGCTGCTCCTCAATTAGGACTCTTTTAAAAAGTTTTTCCCCTGGTGGTACATATCTATAAAATAAATGTGGGTACACATGTAGGGTTAAGTTTGTTAAGAAGAACACTCTAAGGTTGTTTGTTTAAGAAAAATACACAGTTCTGTCACCACCATCCCTTTCAGAACTAGCTCAGTCTGTGAATGAAGTAGACCGAGATCTTCTCCTAAAGATCTGTAAGCTCCATATTCTACTCAATTGGAGCAAGAAAACTATTTTTTTTTCTTTCTTTTTCTTTTCTTTTCTGCAGACTGTAGTTGCCCGGACAAATCAGCAGGCTTTAGGACAAACTTGGCTGTCACGGGAGATGGAGAGCCTGGCCAAGCATGTTGACTGATTGTTAGCATTAGTGGCTGTGAGGGTGATTAATATTCTAGCCCCTGCTGTACCACCCCAAAAAAGGGAGCAAGTGAGAGGGGGAGAGAGAGAGAGAGACAGACAGACAGACAGACAGACAGACTTGCTTAAATATCGAGCAGAGGTAGTCGATGTTCATACCTTTTTGAAGCAGATAGTGCAGAGAGTGGACATAGGGGGCCACCGTGGCAGAATGAATGGCTGTGTGATTCCAGGTGCCGGTGCATTAATTTTTCAAACCTAAATAAGAGTGAATGTGTAACCATGCCTTAATGAGCTTGTTGTGTGGGTTGCTGAGAGAGCTGCAGTGAGCCAGTGAGTGCACACTGTGCACTGTGCTGTGCACAATTCTCCCAACACATAATTGCTGCACTATGATAATTCCCCCCCCCTTCTTAGAAGACCCAGCATCTGCTCATTTGTACCAACTTAGTCTGCAAGGAGCATGCCAGTGCCCTGCTAACATATGATGTGTCTTCAACTGTTAGAGATATCTGTGGAAACAAGTCACTGACACAGTATCTTATTATATACCTTGTGTCCTCAACACTATAGACATGTAATTACTGTAACAATGAAGTACAGTACACTTTTGATTTCATCCCCTGTGAAAAGTACGTGTCCACTTTAATTATTATTTGCTATGAAGGAATTAATGATCGTAATGCGTAATGATCACTATTATTACCAGTGGTGGATTTAGATATGGGTGGCATGGGCAGCCGGGGGAGCAACGGGGCACCAGCACAAAAAAAAATTCGGAATGGTGACATTTGCACGGTCGGTTTTCTATCACTCATTTGACTGTCACGTCAATGATCATGCCACCGTGTGGGTCAGTTAACCTTGTCGGAGTGGGTGCCCTGATTCTAGTTTGTGAGCTAGGTCAGCTACTGGATGGGAAGGTCTACCACTAAGAAGTACGAGATGGGGAGGGAGGTGGGGGTAGGTTGACCTCAGGTATCCCCACTGGAAGCCCAAGTTAGGGGGAGCGGGGGAATCCATCAAATAGGACACCTCTAACTTTGTACAGTACTAATGCAATTAGTAAAATAAGTCACAGTATGAAATGCTACCAAATAAACCACAATTCATTCATAATACTGTGAATATATAGTTTCACAGACATATTGTTGCATTTTTTTCTGGTTTGTGCAGTCATTAAGAATAATATAAAACAAGTCTGCACACCACCAAGGTGAACTGGTTTAGTCTTGACTCTCGGTTGACAGTGTTGGGGGATGGGTAATGTAGTGATGCTCGAGTGTCAAATCAACACAAATTGATAAGGTCTAAATCATGAGGTGCCCAGTTTAGGAAAAAGAGGAGAGTAGAAGAGGAGCGATATACAGAAGATAAAGGTATGCCGCTATGTCATCTCTTTATGAGTATAATATTACTATATTAATATTATGTAATGAAATAGGCCAGTATAGAACTTATGTTTGTTAGCCTATGTGGCTATGTTGCTTGCTAAGTAAATATAATGCAACAATATTCTGGCACTGAAGGGGGATTCACCCAGGGTGCCATGCAGACTAGAACTGCCACTGATTATTAACCATTTCCTGCTTAAAAAATAAGCAAATTTGTAAACACAGTGCTCTAAGGTTTACAGTGTGTTTCCTAATTATTAGAAAACCATAGATAAGGTTTAAGCAATGCAATCTCCTCTCAGTAACACTCTTGCTAATAATCGGTTCATCTGTGAAAAGTCAGTCATGAATAAAATTGTTTGCTCAAACTGAATCAGATATGCCTTAAACAATTACTAAATTTGTACTAAAATTATTATCATCATATCCTGAGCATTAGTGGTCTCAACTGATTTGTATGCATTTGGTAAAGCAGTCCTATTAGCTATTATTCATCTGCTGGCAGAGTGTCTGTGTAGAGTTTCATCTGTGGCCTGTGGATCACAACTTCAAGCCTTCTCCAGGAAAGTCTAGAGAGAAAAGCAGCCTGCCAGAATGAGAAATGATCATATAGGCTTTGACAATTACGATTAATTGTCTTTTAGCCATGCGCTGGAGCATACAGGCCATGGCAGAGCCGGAATGAAGGCAAGCAAGCAGTCTTACGAGTTTATGTTCAGCCAACCCTTAGCAGAGGTGTGTTTCAAAAGCCTTTTCAATGCCAGAGAAATTGGCACCAATCAAATGAAGATAAAGAGGGGGAAATGAGAATAATAGTGGTTTCTGTTTGTGAAGGCTTAAGTAAAAGTGGTTCACTAATACTTTTCAGTGATGGTGATAAAACAGCGAAATTCTGTGTAATTCTTTCCTACACACACACACACACACACACACACACACACACACACACACACACACATCTAACAGAGTAAAAGGCAAGGCAAAAGTAACTTTTTGCTCTTCATTACATTCTTGCTGACCTCGTAGATATCATCACTGTTGATTATCATAGCAGCTTCAAACTTATTGGGCTTTCATTGACCATGGACATGGAACATGACAAAGATTCAAGTGTGTTTGTGCAATGAAGTGATCTATTTATTTTTGTCTTTTGTCTGAGATTGTTTAAGGTTAAATTACAGGGGTGTTGCTGTTAGTGGCTTTTCTGGTCTTCTTACTAAAAGAAGGAACCTGGGCTGTCAATGTAGAATGGAGCATCTAGGCTGATCTAGTTTGTCTACTTTTATTATTTGTACTTGCTGTTTCGTATCACTTTTGTATATTATGTATTATGCACGAATTAGAACATGGTTTTTGTCCATGTTTTATTGTGCCCACCGCTAATACATGTTTTATTGCATCCACTGCTAACATTTGCCTACATTTCAGTGAAACGACATAGACGAGTTTTGTGTCCATGTCAAAGTCAAACAAACGGGGTTTGAGGAAAGTTACAAATAGACGCCTCACTGCAAAACAAAGCATCCAAACAGCTGTCACCTGCAGGCATGTTCATTCATCATTATTAGATAATAAGTGGCGAAAAGCCACCGAAAACCTCTATTACCTTTCTGTACTATGCACAGCTTTGCTGCTGATAACAAATGAGGTTGGACATGATGTAAAATTAAATTGCCTTTTTTTGGCCAATTAATGGCTTTACGAGGCAGTGCGGCCCTGGTGCTTTTAGGGGACGTCTCCTATTATCCCCTCCAGGGACAGCCCTATCAACTCTACATTCTAATCTGTTCACAATTACACAGGTCTTATTTCCCCCAGCAACTTTCACTATGCAACACTGCAGTGATGAAACGTCTGTCATCTGCTAGTACTTGATTAAGTGAGCCTGATACCTGTCAGACCAAAGTTTAGGAAGTAATTTTTTTTTTCTTCCTTGTGTGGAAATTAGTTCCTTCAGTCCCTGAAGTGGTTGAATAATTAGTTATAGTTAAGAAAAAATTTTGATAAGGTGTCGACACCTGATGTGGTTCTCATTAATTTGATTTTGTTGTAATCACTGTTGTCTGTTTCTGGAATGTCAATTCAATTAAACTTGTCTCTGTTTACAGCAACAGCATGGTCCTCCAGCTCCTCTTCAGTATTAGTGTAATTAACTCCATGTTTTTCTCTAGCTGCCAAATGGTTTTTTGTCTGCAGTTTTCATGTTCATTTACTAGAACATCAGATTCATGGTAATTGTTTGCATTTGGCATCTGTGGTCTCTAATTTAAGCATTCAGTGTGTTAAGTGTGTCCTGTCTGGGTCTACTATAAATATCCCTCCTGATCAAGAGTGTTTCCCACAGATCTGTGGTCAGAGGCTTTTTACAGATTTTTAGGGTCTGATGGAATATATATTGTTAATATGTTGTCTTAATATGTTGTACATATATGTGTATATGTGTGTGTGTGTGTGTATGTGTATGTATGTGTGTATATATATGTGTGTGTGTGTGTGTGTATATATATATATGTGTGTGTGTGTGTGTGTGTGTGT
>JAOTRR010000038.1:22764765-22778783 GCA_028570945.1 Gogo arcuatus
AGGTTATTGATACTATTTAAATTGGAGCTTGGATACTATTAAATACTGCAGCTTGTTACCTCACCCCCACATCTTTCACTGACATTTTTTTTTCCATTTCCTCTCATAGTTGACTACAATTGTAATTTCATATCAAAGGAATATTTACATAATAATACTATTTGTGCATTTACATTAAGGCATTTCAGGTAAATCATTTGTTTATGTCCTGTAACAGCTTGAGCCTAATCAGAGTTGTGGTGGGTACAGAGGCTATAGCTGGTGGAACACCAGTCCATCACAAGGCACAATGCACACACCCATTCACACCAAGGGAAATTTAACATAGCCAATCCATCTACTGATGTTTTTGGGAGGTGGGAAGAAACTGGACACCCCAGAGGAAACCCACATAGACAACATGTAAAACTCCACACAAGAAGTAACCCAAGCTCAGAATCAAACCACGGACTCTGAAACTGTGAGCTGTGATCAACGATATCCTGCTGCACCACCATACTGCTCTTGTTTGTACAGGTTTCTGTGTAATACACAGTATTTCAGCTTTGTTAAAATTCATTACACATGTGCTGTGCTATACAGTTCCTGGACATATGACTGATCCACATTACTTCAATCAAAAGTCTGTATCAAATAAATAAGCATTCCCTCTGACTGTATTTTTAATAAGGTTAATCTACCACAGTGAAATTCTAAATATACGTATGTTACTAAAAGAAATATCTCCCTCGCAAGAGTAAATATTTTTTACAAATGGCTTTACTTTTGCATGCTCTGCAGTGAAACTGTATAACAGGAGTGAAAATCTCAATGCATTAATAAACTTTGTGATTATATACAATGGTAATGCAGTATAGATATTTGCATGTTATATTAACTAAATCAATAAATGCTCCACTCGCTGCATATTCAAAGCACGTGAGCCACACCCGGTATATTTAAAAGCGAACGATTGCATTGCTTGAAGCGCTATGCTGCTCTCCCCTTCCCCCATCATTCTCTCTCTCTCTCTCTCTCTCTCTCTCTCCCCCCCTCACCCTGACCCCAAGCTTTGTTAATGTCCATGCCAAATTGGCAACAAGACAACATTGTTTTCTCTGAACAGATTAAAAGATAAATTGTGATCTTTTATGGGACAAAATATACTTGGGCAGTCAGCTGTGTATCTGCTCAAGGCACCCAAGTATCACCTATATGTGTGCAAAACCCTGCCAAATAATGGTAGGAAGAAGAATACAGGAGTAAATACACTGATGTGGAAATATATGGCCCAGATCAACATGGCCTCAGGTGATGATTTAACACTGACACATAATGAAGGTAGTGAGCATGAACTAATTAATGATTGAGGAGGATGCATGTCTCTCCCAGGCTTTTAAAAGGAAGTTAGGGGATGAAGCCTTTGGAGTGAGAATATTTCCCATCCAACTCCATCCCGCAGTACCAATAATAGATTAGTTCAAATGCCAAATTGTGCTTTTCTCAGACATATTGCCCACACTATGTGGTAACATCATTGTGTTTGTGTTTAGTGTGTGTGTACATGAGCTTGTCTGGTGGGGGTTGGTGTCAGTGCAGCAACGAACCAAGTAGACTCGGTTTACCATTTCAAAGACGGCTGTTTTTCAAAAGTTTACACACACACACACTCTTGCACATAAGAGCACTCCCACACACTGGTTCCCCAGCTTGTGGACGTGCAACGTGGGCCGCCAAGCCTGGTGCGAACAGATGGGAGGAACAAACCGGTGCAAAATAAAGTTAAACTAGAACAAAATGACTGTGTGAGCGGCGCTGCCGCCCTTTGTTTGCCAGGAAGGTGATCCTCAGCATCTGGGGATGATGGAACGCATGATTAAAATTACCAGAGGGAATGATTAATATCTCCTTAAAGCACACACTTCCAGCTTATCAATCATCCCATTACACTGCAAAAGTTAATTGTATAAGGGGAGGGTTGGGCCCAGTGAACTGTGAAAAAGTAGCCCGTCCCTCGACATGTTTACTTACAACAGCACAGATCCCAAAATTCTACTTGTCCAGCATCGCTGTCTTACCTCTAGGCCAGGATATCATTGAGCAATATGCGTGTCATTTATAGAACAGTGGCACATTTAAAGACTGATATATAAACAATCATGTCTGATTTTCTCACAGTGCTTATTTTAAAGATGCTAAGCATGGGCACTCTTTTACTGATAACTGTTGGATGGATGGATGGATGGATGGATGGATGGATTTACATTTTCATGTAGCAAAACAGGCACTTTACTTTCATATTGCCCATACGCATGGACTATTTAGTGTAATTGCATGTCGTTGCATGCATGCTCAAGGGTGTGATCAATGGAGATTATTTCTGAACTAAGCCTGTATTCTGATTGTGTGTGTGTGTGTGTGTGTGTTGCTGTGACAGAGGGCACTACTGGAGGTACGGGCGGGGGGGTCTCTCCTCTCTCACCGGCCCGGCTTGCCCTTGCCTGATCTCCCTCCCCCTAGTTGCCGCTGTGTCCTCCTCTTTGCCCTCTCTGCTCTGCTGCACTCATACCCTTCCCTCAGCTTTCTCCCTCTCTCTCTTTCTCATCCCCCCCCAAGCCTCTCCCTGCGTGCCCGCGCTGCCTGAGCCAGCTGCTCCCACTTCATCTTCTGCAGCGTCACTAGCCGGGGGTATTAATCATGTTTTTTGAGAGGGACACTCCGCTATTTATCTCCCTGACACTTCCTGCATTCAGAGGCCCATTGCTGGGCACAGCCCATTGAGTAGTAAGATTACACATTACCGCGCTCCATTGCCTCTCCCTGCCCTCGCCATTGACTGGCCGCTCGACGGTGGTATCGCACTCGCACCGTCGGACGTAATTTATGCTGTATGTGTATGAGAAAGACTATACTGTTCCCTTTTCCTCACCATTCTCTCACCTCTCTCTTCCTTACTTTAGGCATAAGTGAAGCATGTGCACCTTTAATTGCAGTGATCTGTCTGTGCCTTGTACTGTACAACACATGAAGCAGAGGCTAACAGTTTCTCAATGTGTTTATTCACAGAGTGCACTGTTCACACTGAGTATCAAGCATGTTAACCAGGAGGCAGTCATAGATATAAGGTAAACTTTCATGAACTTAAATCCCTGGCTTAATAGATAGTTTAACCTTGCAGAAGCATTTGTATATATTGTTAAGGAGTTTCTTCAGTATATTCAACAGTAAAGTGTTATGTTTTAGAATACAAGCTATTCAACAATTCTAAGTATTTTAAAATAGCTAGTACTGTAAGTATATCTGTTCATTGAATTATTTACTATATTTTGTAGTGTAATTGTATTCATGCTAATAACCTTCAAACACAACTTTAAGCTTCTGCTCACATTGTGTGCTGGGAAATTTTTGTCCCCATTAAGCAGTGCCCTGATTGTGTGTATGAAGCATTTGCCACCGTCTAATGCAAAGAGCATCACCATTTATTTATTTATTTATTTGGAAGCTTATTAGGGGGTTTAATTATACATTCTTGCATTCCATATTGGTGAGCATGCGCATAATATACTGTATATTCGACCTGTTTACAGTAAAATCAGGCTTGTGTAATATTGTATTTTCATTTTAAAAATTACAGGATGGAATGAATAGACTCAAAAAAGACAGACAATGAGCATTTCCACCATTACAAAATGAAAATGCAGTAGGATGGTGGATTTTTAAGTTATTCTGCAGTAATACACAATAAAGAGTAAAAAAAAAAAAAAAAGCATAAGAGAACATTTGAATATAATCCATTTACAAACCGGGTGCCTAATGTCCTCATGTCCAACATTTTCACTGTCCTGCTCTAAGAGTGTTTAAAAACATCCGCTGTGACCAGTGCAGGTGAGTGTCGGGGAAAAAAAACAATGAAACAAGAAAAAATGTACACTGATGTGAGATTTTATTTTAAATTAATGAACTCAAAACTCAAGTATGTAAGATTGGGGAGGGGGGGCAGGGCTTCCAGGCAGTGTCAGTTCAAGTTAACAGAAAGTTCAAAACACCTGCGCAAATCATTCCAGATTCATATCTTGATTGACGGGAGATATCCTGTTTTATTGTGGAGAAAAAGACTGCTATTATGGGGTAATTTTGAGTGATAACTTATGCTAGCATACTCTGATGTTAAATCACGGAGTGCCTACATAAAATGTTGGCAGTTCTGGTAATACAGTATAATCGGAGTAAACGTCACTGGAAACGTCATGGGAGCTCAGTGACCACCTATGCTGTTTTTCAGTCCAAGTTAAAAATAAAACTCTTGGTACCCTACAGCATACAGGAAATCAGTATTGTTTATTGTTTAAAATGATGGCTTTTTCGGTGAAGGTCAGAGCAAAAAGTTCTAAGAAGTTAGCTTTTACAGCTGGTGTTAATGAATGGCAGATGACTGCACAAGGGAATTTAAAAAAACCACATGGACACAGTTTAGAATAGATACAGATAAAGAACATGCTGTTTTCATTAGACTTTTGTCTGCATGTCTTATGCATATCTGTACCATACTTAGAATTTACCTGTGGGATATAGGCAGTGATGTTTGGAATTGTTTGAGAGCTATGGCTGGGGGAGTTGTACTTTAAGCACAGCAGAACATCCAAGAGCAGTACCAGTAGTCCTTAGTGTAGCCACGCTGTGGGAAGTGACTTAATGACCGTACAGTGGGACTAGTGCTAAGTCTCATATACTCGTCTTACATAGTCCGTGAATATTTGAGAGATTTACGCAAATGCAAGTTCCTTACACGAACGCCACCTGACATTCTGTAGGAACACAAATCATGTCATGCTAATTTGGCCTTCACTTATCTTGTAAATCTTAGTGGAAAGAGTGAAGGGGTGAGAGGTGGTCATTAACAAGAGAAAACAGCCTGCGGCATCTCAGGGGCTTTAGTGGTACAGGCTTTTGCTTTCTTCTTTTTCCTTTACCCTCTACTCCTTTCCCTTGGCTGTCTCTGTAGAGATGTTGTTGCCTGAAGTTAAGAGAGATATAGTAAAAGCAGAGGAGGAGTTAGGAAAGAAGCTAGGAAAAAGAAAATACTAGCCATCCTATCAGCGTGTGGGTATACCGGATCATTTTCCAATCATAACTGTTTTCTTTGGCCTGGGGACTCCACTGGGTCTCCAGAGAAATGATTACAGTCAAAGAGAAACGCAGCCTATAAACCTCTCTTTCCTCCATCTTACTCCCTTCCCTCTTCCTTTTCTCACACACTCCCCACTGTTGGGGAACTGGTTTCAGGCCCATATGGTTTCAATCCCAAGTGTGAAATAAGCCTAAACACAAGTAATTTCATGGAATAAATGCAACAGAAAGATTTTCAGGCTTGTAACTACTTAGCGTTAGATTAGCCTTGTTTTCTCTTGCATAAAATGAGAAATAAAAACCTTTTTACAGCACATTTTTATGTCAGAGTTCCTTTAGTTCGGGGCTCAGCAGCCATCCTTTCTGCTCCTATACTTTTAAAAGGCTGTTAAAGCACAGGTCCTTCCAAGGCTGAGTTATTCTTACTTTTCGAGCTAATCTTAAACAGGAAATAGCAGCATTAAAGCAGAGTGGGGGGGGGGGACACTTGTATACATAATCTCTAATTGGTTGGTTTCTGGAGCATGCGTAATGAGGGGAATCATCCAGTGGCTAGCCGACAACTTAATAAGACATACATGAAGCCAAGCCCAAGAGGCCAAGAAGGCAGTGAAATGATGTGGCCTTGTTCACTTTTACTTGCTGTGTCGTGATTCTGGGGAAAATTTCATTTAAGGAATTTTTCATAATGACAAATAGAGGAACATCAAGAATGTATGCACAGTTTGCTCTGAAGTGCATTTATTTATTTAATTTATTTATTTATTTATTTATACATACTAATAACGACCGTCCTGGCGTAGGCTATCAAACCAGTTCTTATGATAAATCAGTTTTCTGTGTAATCTGTGTCAGTCACAACATTGTTTGGGTCACGTTTAAAATTAAGAAAATGAAAAAGGGTAATTCCTTATTTTAAATGTAATTTTAAATGTCATAGTTTCATTTATTTTTTCAGTGTCCAAACATATATTTTTCTCAAGTTCTCCAAATTCTCATATCAGGTATGATTAGTACTGTTTCTGTCAACAGCTTTTCTGAGATCAGCATACAGGCCAATTCCTATTGTCAGCTAAGTTGTAGAAACAGTGGCCATATTTATCATATACAGTATGAACTATAAATTTATTGGAAAATTTATTCACATATTACTTTATTATCTGAACAAGTCTGAATAACAATGGAATTTTTAAATTATATTAAAATCATAGTATTAATTGAAATTAAAAGTGATTGAAGTGAATTTTACTATGTTTCATATTATTTTATAAAGTGGGCAGTGTACACAAATGATGGCCAGTGTGGAGTTATTGTATCTGTCGTGCAGGAGCCCAAGGCTGCTTATCTCAGCAGATAAGCAGCTGAGAGGCAGTGCTTATGCTCGGCTGGCTTCGACACAGAGAGCATGAGTGTAGCTCTCACATAAAAGCCTCTGGCCTGCCCTCAAAAAAAGCCAGGAAATGGAGCCCAGAACAACTCTCTGATAACAAGGATCTGGCTTCAAACAGGGATAACTTCAAATACCTCTGTGTCTGTGTGGTTGTGTATGACTGCACGTGTGTGTGCGTGTGCCTGCCCTCTCCGTCTCACCACCTAATGACACTGTATGTGGCTACAGCCACGGCACGAGGACATACATTCCACTCGCTTTTGATGAACTGAAATTTGCTCCACAAGAAAGCAGACAGCACATGCCATGGAGAATTCTCCAAAGGGAGGGAGATGAAAAGGGCAGGACTGTCTGTGCGCTGAAAAATAGTGCCACAAGTATCAGAGCGCTGACAGAGTCTTATTCTTGTTCTGTAATTTAGTACATTAGGGCCTCTCTAGATGACAGCTGTTTTTACTGCCTCCGCCAGTGAGCTTGTTTGTTTAAGATACCTGTAGCTGTTTCAAATGTCAGGTTGAGGGGTGGAACGGTATGACTAATACATCATGGTTTTGGTCGTGTCATGTTGTATTATACTAAAAATAGAAAGCACAGAATACACCGTAGAAATTCAAGCCATAGATCACATATACTTGAACTACGGATGAAGTACAAATTGTTAGAATTTTGGCTCTTATGGTTTTGCTTTTGCTGTATTTTCTATTGACCATATACAGTTAGTTGTTAGCTTATTAAGCATTTTCACTGGAAAAAAAATATTGTGGTACAATTATCTATCCTCTAGCAATATAGATTAAGCTAATGGTATAATTATTTCAAATTTTCTTTTCACAGTGTAGCATCATATACAGTGCTGTGCAAAAGTCTTAGGCACCCTATAACATTAGTTCTCCAGCACAGAATTAAATGTGACAGAAAAATGTTTGTATGTCAGTAAAGAAAGCAGCATGTTCTGTAAGAGACCACTTTTCGGACAAAAAAAAAAAAACATAATGAAGGCTGCTGGGTTTTGCTGCAAAAATAAGAAGCAAGTGCGACAGTCAAAGTCTCCAGAAGAACTGTGGCTGGTTCTGCAAGATCCTTAGCTGCTCATTTCCTTATAAAACTGCACAAACTGTACCTGAGATGACTGGGTTTTTTTAAACAAAGGGTCATCACAGTAAATATTGACTTTGTTTCATTTATTACTGTGTACTTCTGTTTATAGTTTTTAATGTAGAAACATTTAATTTCATTATTTTTGAAGGCATTTTTGCTCTACAGCATTTCTTTGCATGTGTCTAAGACTTTTGCACAGTACTGTATAGAGATGTGACTAAGGGCATGCATGCTACTCTTTTTTAGCACTTTTGTAGAAGCCCTCATGCGTTGTGGGTAAAAAATGTTTTCTGTAAACACAGCCATGTAGACGACCTGCTATAATTGAAACAGTATTTCTATAAAATAGATATGGCCATAATTTCGAATTCCCATAGCATATTCACCTTCCTTCCAGATATTCCTTGTGATTATTATGCTCAGGACTGAGCATGCCCGAAGAGAAATCAGAGCAATAATAACAATACTAACATGATGAATCACCCCTATATATCAGAAATTCCTAGAGGACCAGGGCAACCTCTCCTTCCAAATGTTCTATTGATGCTGATCACGGCGTGTAAAGCTGTGGCGTGACCTCTCTTTACCCACCTCCCTGACACCCCCCTACCGCCACCCCAAACCCCCTCCCGCCCCCCTGTATCTGGGCCTCCTCCTCCTGGAGAGAGGGTTTTCAGTCTGCTCACACTTGATGAGCATAGCATATGTCTCTTGAATAAAAAAATAAGTGCCGCAATCTATTTTTAACTTTCATAGTCTCTTTACATTCTCTTGACAAGTGTTGGAGAGGCAGTGAGTCCAAGTGTGGGACTGGATTCCTTTTATTTGAGGGTCTTAATGGGCCCTCAAAGGGTTTTTCATTATGTACTAAACAATTTTCTAAGAAAAAATAATGACACTATTGTTATCTGAACTGTTGTTAATGTAAAAGGGAAATTATGCGTATTTTAAATTTGATTTGAAAACAGTGACGTGAATTAGACATCATTTACAGTAATAGTCAACATTTGTATTTTTCCTAACAAAAAGAAAACAAAGACCTATCTAAACAGAATAAAAAATGTGCAATTATTTCATGATTTTATTTAACGTGATTGTTTAATTGGACTAATTGAGGTGTTGTGTATTTAATGGGTTGTTCATTAAAGGTGTTGGAATGAAATACCATTATGCCATTTCTACTTCTTGAAAAATTATAATAGTTTTGGCTATTTATTGTAATTACATCAAAATGAGAATGAAATATTCTGCTCTCTTTTGTATTATATCTAATTATGGAAATATACACCAGATGAAGAAAAACACAAATGACAGAGTGGTGGTCATGTCCTGTAATTAACTGCACAAAACTCATTTAGAAATTTCACTCTTCAATCAGAGTACACTTAACTTTTCACTCCATTACAATTGTACTGGGCTTTAAATTAATTTTAGGGAAGAAAATGCTTAATTAATCTCAGCTTTTTTTTGTATTTGATAATTTCATCTGTAGAAGGAGGTCTGAAAGTAAATGTGTAGGGGAGACACAGATCTCTTATCCTGAAGGTGTCTACCGTATGCAGATGTCCCAAGGGGTCTGCATGGCAAAGTAAAATTAAGAAGAGCTTAAACTGTGCAATTGGCAGTAATGAGCTATCATTGCTCAAATTACACCAAGCACTGATTGGGTTTAAAGTAATGAAGAAAACAACATGATCAATCATCATCAAGGTGCAAGTGCCTGAGGGTTGGTGGCCAGGGCCTGACACTCACACTGCAGTGTAGCCGTGGAGAAGAGACGGCAGCCCTCAAGCACACACTATCATGGACAAAATTCCTTTATGAGATTAGAGGCCCTACTGAGATGCTACACCAGACACAGCATTATTACAATGATTCTGTATGGCATACCTCCACCCCTGCCATCATCTGCAAACTAAATGACAGATTGTGTCCCCTGTGGCACCCCGGAGTGTGTGCACGCCTGTTCTTTGTGTTGCGCTAGTAAGGCTAATTTTCATCCAAAAGTTCCAGTGTTTAGTTATTCTACACTGCTTTTCCTCTCTATTCCCTCTCTGAAGCGGAATAAGTTTAGCAAAAAGCTACGTTAAATAGCAATTTTAATATGCTCATTTTGGTGAATAAGTATGCTGAGAAGCACTCACACCACCTATTGTCATTTAAATACACCATCACACTTATGTCAATCAGAGCATGCTGATAAAATGGTTTTAAAAAAGTAACTTGGGTTAGGCTGTTGGATGTCATTTACACCACAGTTCACCAGCCAATAATTCTAATAAGATAAGGGAGTCGCATAATGGAGCAATTCTAAGTAATATTAAGAGGAATATGCAGATGGCGACCAGTGAAAATCCCTACGGTGATTAAGTGCTATTATGAGATGAATAATGTAGCTAATCACCAGAAGAGTTGGATCTGGGTGGGATGGTTATAAAGCATATTTTTTTAAAAATCGGGGGTTTCAGTTCATTTCAGGAGAAACAAATTACATGTACAGCAAAAGGTGTTGTTAACCTCACACGCTTCACATCTTGTCATACACTTTAATCGACCAGCTTCATGTCTATGTTTGGCATTTCAGCTCCTTTGTTTTAAAGGACCAGAACATTTTGAGCCAATCGAATGGTAGTGCTGGCATTAGTGTGCATGAAGGCTTCCAAAGTTGCCCATCATCAATAATGAGGTCTCATTTACACAAATTACTCTGAACGCTGATTAGGTATTATCTAACAGCAAGGGTCATCTTGATCAATCATCATCAGCATGCCAGACGCCAATGGACATCAAAAGGTTAACCCAGATTCAGGGGGTGCATGGCGGTGTCAGCAGAAATCAGTGCAGCCAGGCCACCACACTGTCGATAGAGCAGCTAGACAATTAGGTAATGATTAAAATAGCCACGCTCTGGAGTCGATAAGAAAATGAGCCATCTCGGCATAATGTGAGAATGATTTGTTTACCAATCTATGCGAAAATGAGGGAGTAAAGTGATGCAAATCACACCAACCCATTGGTACATCTGTGTACTTCTTTTAGAGTTCTGAGTCTAGTGTCTGTCTACTTATATTCATAAATCTATCTACCTTTCCTAATAGATCTACTTGATGAATTGATGATTAATCTATTCGGGTTTCTTATAAGTCGAGACATTATAAACCTCCTACACACATATAGAAATGTATGAATGTGTATGTGCATGCAGTCTCTTCTAGTGTCAGAGTGTATGTCTGTATAGTGTGTTGTTAGTGCTATATGAATGTGTTTGTGTGTTGCTGTGCTTTAGGTCAGTGCTGCTTCATGAGAGCCAGAGGAAGAGAGAAACAGTTGGCAAGCGTCTCACTTACGCTGAGAAGTGCTAATGATGCCCATGACAGAAAATGATGGACATGCAGGTCCAAAAATAACAAAGTGATCTGGAGTGGGTGCATTGTTTGGAGTTATATGAAAGGAAAGTATCTGAGATGTATCGTACTCTAGAAATCTGGGTGCAAAAAGGGCAGTAAACAATTACTAGTGTTCATAAACAAGTGATGTTATGTTGATTTCAAAATACTTTGTTCTTATCAGGGCTAATTAGAACATGAAATCAGGGTCACTTGACTTTTACTCCCAATCATGGACTGCATAAAAATATGGCATTTATTTTCAGCATCATTTACCAAGCAGTGCTTTAAAAAAAAAATAAATAAATAAAAATAAATTTAAAAAAAAAAGGTGAAATTCAGACTTTAAAATGTGTGGGATGTTCCCAGACATATGTCTGCCATATAGATATAACACTCTAAGTATTTCAAGAACACACAAGCATTATTCATCTTATTTATTATTTTATAAGTAAATACAAGAATATGGAACGTAAAAATATCGCTCTTCATATATAAGCAAATTCCTCTCCGATCACAGTGCCGAGATTCAACTCCAGAATCTTGCTGATTTGAATAAGGAAATGAAAGGCCATCCAGTCTCTGCGCCTCCAGTGTTTGTCTACCACTTTAATACACTGAGCTGGAGTAAGAACATGTGTCACCTAATTTTTGAAATTATTTGCTCTGTGCTGGGAAAGAAGCGACTGCAAATATGAGAGCAGAATGAGAGCGCACAAGGTCCTCCAGAGGCCACCGTGCATATATTCGACTATACTCACTAGAAAAATGTCTAATTCCATGGCTTTTCTGCCTGGCCAATTGACATTCATGGTATGTATTGAAAGCACTTATGGTTTTGCTTTTGCTGTACTCGGAACTGAACTGCTTGGTCTTTCTCTTCTAGTCAAAGAGAATCCATTGTGCAATAACTGTAATCATTGTGAGATGATACCGCAATAAGCAATTCCAATCACCGTTTGCATTTAAATCTAAATGGAAAGCAGAGATGCTAATTGTGTTATGGATAGGCCACTTGTCTCCTTCCCTTCCTTCCCTAATATCCTCGGATGGCTCGACAAGGTATTTAGGCATTTCTGTCTTGGATTACTTGAAAGTAGAGCAGTGTGCTCTTCATCCGCACTAACTGGTATCAGATACGGAAGCTCCAAAGCCCTTTAGTTGAAATTTGGCGGTGATAATTTCATTGAAAACATGTTTTGTGCAGAGAAAATAGCATTATTACCTAGTTATCTGGATTATCTCGTCCATAAGGCCTTTGATGTGTGCACAGTCACTGAAACACAGCCTCTGATCTTTAGGGGCTTGGATGAGTAGATCAGATCCAATTGGTGAGAAAAAAGCCCTTCATTTCAAACATAACAAATCATATCATGAGAACACCCTAGCATCAAACTGAGAGCGAGAGAGTAATACAGCCGTGATGAATCCAGCTCCGTTTCATCTGAACCATCTGAACATACGTAAATTATCAAAGTCATAGTTATTCTCTGTACTCAAGTTTATCTCAAGACTTGACAGGAGTTACTCTTTGTGACATTTTAATGCCTAATATTCATACAGTATTAGGATATGTTTTAGGTATTAATTCTGGGGATTTCCATCTACTTTGCAGAACAGCCTTGTAGTCACTTAGCCAGTACAGGTCTTTAGGAGTTTTTCTGATTTATTTAGTGATTGATGGCTTTTCATTTGCCACATTTACACATTTATAGCTATGTTCTAATATGTTTCTTTCATTCTAATATGTTTCTTCCATCCAAATGCTCTTGTGAGGAACAGCATATAATATTCAGAAAGAGAAGTACAGCAGCACGAAAAGATCAACTGAAATGGAGAAACACACAAACAGAGAAGTGTGTACACATGGCTAACTGAGAGTCAAATTGTGTTGGAATCTATACAAATCATACTATCTCCCTATGCAGCACTAAGGTGAGTCCTTTTATAATGTTCCTGCTCTGTGTGTGTGTCCTCGTTCTCTCTAATGTCCTACAGCCAATAACTTAGCTTTTTTTTAAATTCATGATATCATTATGATATCAGTATCATTTTTGATATGATAGCTTGACTTTCCTGTTTAATAACAACCGCAGCGTAACATTTCTGCACTAACGGTTTAAGAACCATTCAAAAATATTCTTTATTTCTATTTTATTTTTAGTGATAGTGATCAACCGACTCAAAATCTAGTTTTCTGACTAACCCTTTATTATTCAAAAGTCTGTATACAGTGTAGAATGTGGTGTAAAAGCTGTTCCCCAGGTCAGCTGGTGGTCTTTAGTCCACATGTTCTCTACTATAGTGAGGAAGTATGTGGCATGCTGTGTGTATCCACCTTCTAAACACACTCCTCCTGCTTAGATCCTCGAAATGAAGGAGCTCTAATAGCCTGGAACAAACATTCTGGTCACCTTGCCTAATGGATACCAGTGGGGCAGCATGCTGATATGATGTGTGGGGGTAAGAAGAGAAAATGTGTTCTAGAGATGGATTAAACACCACACTGCCTCTTCTTTTCTCTGCTCAAGTAGGGTTACAAGTATTATTACTCCCACTATTTACAACTACCTGATCTGGAGAGATTATTAAATTAACCACAGGGCACCAGCCATGTATTTACGGGAATAGAAGTCACTCCTTGGGTGATGGATCCTGATCAGGAAGATTATAAAAAGACTCACCTTAGTGCTGCTTAGGGAGATAGAAAGATTTGTACAGATTCTGACCCAATTTGACTCTCAGTAGTTTTGTATTTCACATTGTGTCTTTATAATGGAGATCATTATGTTTAGATGACATTTTCATTTGTCAGATATCCAAGTGAGGCAGAATACAGCTCATACCCAGAGCTGTTAAAAAGCCAATAGTAATATACAGTGGTGCTTGGAAGTTTGTGAAACCTTTAGAATTTTCTATGTTTCTGCATAAATATGACCTAAAACATCATTAGATTTTCACACAAGTCCTAAAAGTAGAAAAGGAAAACCCAATTAAACAAATGAGACTAAAATATTATACTTGGTCATTTATTTATT
>JAOTRR010000038.1:22810337-22821522 GCA_028570945.1 Gogo arcuatus
ATACATACATACATACATACATACATACATACATACATACATACATACACACACAAATAAACAGTAAACCCTTTATCTTTAGTTGTCAAATCACCCATATACCATCTCTATAGCCCACTCATTGGGAGTGTGTCCAATGGAAAATTAGACAGGCTGTGAATTATTACAAATGTTCTGGCAAATGACACTCTGTTGGAAGGTCTTTGTCACCAATTATGTGTCCATTAAAAAACAGTCAATCAGTCAATGTGCAAATAGCTAATTCTCTGAGGACACCGTCTTTGACAGGCCACTGTCGATAGTCCATCAGATATGATTTAGCTGTTAAGAAATTCGGCACTCACCTTAATCTGTCCTCTCTCAAACAAACCGCATTCACGCCCTGTTCTATCACCACTGATAACTTTAGTAAATGAGAATTGATAGCCGATTAATCATACATTTAAGTACGTCAGTTTCCGCCGACATTACCGGTTTGCAGTATTTACTCGTGTCTTGCTGCAGGCCACAATTTGATGTGTATATTACTGCTTAAATTGTATTCAGAGTTCAGTTTATTTACTACCCACCAGTGTTCCACATCTGTCCACACAGCAGTCTCGACATTTGGCTAAGTAAAAACACAAACTTGATGTCTAGCCAGCTAATCTGATTTCTAAATAAGTGGAAACTGAGACTGTTAGATCCTGCATAAAACTCTAGCATTATGTTCTCATATTGTAGTTATGGTTTTAGTGGGTATCATTTTCCCAATCAAAACAAGTGCTCCAAAACATTATTGCGTTACGTTACCATTTTCAAACAAATAACTAGATATGGTCCAGATTTTGAACAGACAGTAGTCCTTCCACAAAGCCATTAGAGTCTGAGAGAGAGAGAATTATATGACTTCTGCACCATTGACAGCCCCTTTGCTTTGCAATATAGTCTAAAATCCTGTGTAAATCAAGACCAATTCTCAAAGCCACGCATAAGTCACTCACACATAGTAATGGCTATTTATAACTTCTGGTGATTATTTGTAATATTTTTAGTATTCCAGTAGTTTTGCACTGAAACAGTCCTACAAAGGAAGAGAAAGGAGCAATTTCATGCTTTTAGAGACTCAGTTGTTAACAAATCAAATTATTTGAAAAGTGTGTTCTCCACTACTGCTAGGTTTTTTCTCCATTTTTCTTCCTAGGTTTCTGAGGAAGATCTTTTCAGGTAATCCAGATTATTAATGCAAAGTCATGTCTTTTGTGTTTATAACTGGTTCTCCAGAAACAACCCAATTGGAACTGGCCTATAAATTTGAACAAGTTCTTTTAAAATGTATTTCCTGTGTTGGTTGGCAAATGATTGAAATGTTTTGTTTTCACAGTTTAAGCTACGGGTTGAGTGTATGTGTGTATGGTATGAGAATGATATGATAATAACACAAAGCTTACTATCAAGTATACAAATATATATATATATATGAGAGAGAGAGATTGGTTTCCTCCCATTTATAAAAAAAATGGTGAAATACTACTATGAATTTTGCATTTCTACAAGTTCTCATATAAAAATATATCCTAGTATATCCCTGCTTAGTTTTTAAATCTAAACAGGAAAGCATTTAAAAAGCTTGTCTTGTCAGTCATGTTTATGGTGCTGGAGCTGGCTTTCTAAGGCTTGCCTTAAACATGGGGCCATAGTAATAGAAATATCAGAAGGTCAATCGGGGGTTAGTCAGTTTCCCTCCACAGGAAATGAGCTTTTGCCGGGCTGTGTTCTCAAAGTAATGAGCAATGCCGCTGTGTTTAATCTTTGCTAATATAGTTAAAATAACTGGATGAATTATTAAAAACAAGCAAATATGGCTACATGTCCTGCAGACCACAGCAGCGTATGCTGTCACACTGATGTCCTCCAGTCGAGCTGACCAGAGCTGATCTTGATCATATATAGTAGCACATTGGTGCCTGGTATATCAAAGACCAAATCCTGACACTTTCTTTCTAGCAATTGGTAATTGTGTCTAATAATTAAAATGATTGTTTGCAAATATATGAATTCAACATGCACGATTTTTAACTTTACAGCTGTAGATACAGTACATTCCTTTTTTTCTTTGTCATGTCCTGAAAAAAGACTTGTGTGATTATTTTTTTAAAAATCACTTTTAATCATTTTTAATGAAATAAAGATGTTTGTTTTTACTGTATAGTAAAAGATAATAAATATAACGTCATAACATGCAAATATATTCTCTGTATTGTGAAGCCCATGATTGGACCGCAAGGCACAAATTGTCTTGGTCCAAGATGTTTGGCGACTCAGCAAAAGCTACCGTTCATGTTGCTAATAGCCTCTGTTCCAAATTTCCATGATAAAGGTGGGCATAAAGATGTAAAAGCTGGAGGAAGAATAGCTGAAGAAATGAAGAGGCCCTGTTCGTCTCACATAATATTTCCCTTTGCATGCACCAAATACAGCACTGGACACACACTAACGCTCAAATCACAAATGAACGAAGGCAAATGTTTTGCCAATAGCATGTACATACTTATTCATATGATGTTAATTCGGTCCAGTCGTTTCCATCACGTCATTCTACTCTGGAAAATTGCAATTAAGTTTGGAGAGATAAAAAAAGAGAGGAACGTCAGACAAGCTGACTGCTCTGCATTTCAAGGCTTGATTGGACTATCAGCTAGTCAGTATGCCGCCATGGGTTTCGTCGCTGTTAATTGATCCTTTCTTTAATTAATGTGAAAAGAGAAGGCTGTGTCCCAGTCTGTCTGCTCATCCCCTCTGTCCATCTGAACAAAATTAAAGGCTGGAATTAAGCAAATCTGACTCAGGCCTTTACTATGGATAAAAAAGCAGGCTGTTTTTCCTTCACCTTTTTTGTTTTAAAGTTTGTGTGTGTGTGTGTGTGTGTGTGTGTGTTGCATGTGGTCTAAGTTCATTACCTAGTCCTTCACAGGCTAGTTATTAATTAGCATGAGGGGCTTTTTGCCTTTAATAAGAATTGTGTGGGTTATTGTAACACTACGCTTCAGAGTCACACGTTTTTATATCCGCAGTGTGTTATTTAGTCCACATGCACCATGTGTACAAGGCTCCATTTAGTTTAGCATAGCATGGCATCCCAGCTGTTTCCTTTCATGCTATGTTGTGTATAAACCCCTGGTATAAAATCTATAATTGTGCTGGATAAACCTTTTTATTCAGTGAGTGAGAAGCTCACAGTCCTTTCTGTTCAGGAGATGTCGGAATTGTACATCGCATTGTATGCCATTGTTTCTATCTAATTTCATCTGATTTTTTTTAACAAGCAATTCTTGCTTATCTCATATAGTCCAGCTTTCTGATCATAATTACATAAATTACCTCTTACATTTTTTGCTTTCTAATTATTAATATTTTTCAGTGAGGCTAAACACTTCATCTTGGCTCATGATTTGCCACACTGAATGCACATAAATTTTTTTTACGACTGCTTTAAAAGTTAGCAGAAGCAAAGTGAAAAAAGTAGAGATATCAGTTGAAGAGTGAACATGGAAGTGTCTGTTTCTGTCTAATTAAATGTGAAGAGGAGGCTCCTACCTGCATATAGTGAGTCATGTTCTTGCTTTTTGTGGTGCCACACTGCCACCTACAGGTGATAGACATCAACTCTGAGTTACTGCAGTTTAGTTAGGGCAAAAATTATTGATAGGTCAGCCAGATATTTACAGATATTTTAATTGTGATTTTTAACGTTAAAATGGGGGTAAAATAGAGAACCTATAGCGGTTAATGATGTCGGCTTCTGACGTTCTGACTACATAGCATTAGTGTGTAAATACAAAATAATATACTGTATAACTAAAGGAAAAACCACATAGTTTACTACGAGAGTAAAACAGCTGCAGAAAACTGAGGACTACTGAGACTTCAGTTATTTATCTTGTAAGGTCTGCCAAGGATATGGTCAGCTCTGCAGCCCCGGAATAAGTTTTCAAAAAGACCAAGCATGTTGTTGTAGCTAGAGGACACAGACAGAAAGGACGAGTGGGGGGCCAAAGTATGTTTCCAGAGCCTTCTCCTCCCACGGCCTGAGCAGTGGCTGTAAGGAAGTCTTGGCCAGGCCACCTACACACATCTTCTCACTGCTGTTCCACTACCACTCTTTCCTTTATTTACTCATCTATTTTAGTTCACCCCAGCCTGCTTCCCCACGGCTCACGCCCAGCTGTCCGGCTATCAAAGAAACTGTCTAGCTTTTCATGGTTTTATCAAATCTTCTTTCTTTTTTTTGCTCCAAACTGTTTTCCTACATTGTGGAGCACTTGGACAGTCTTGGATATAAATATCGCTGGTATACATATTGGACTGAACTTTCTGAGAGCTGTGGAGTTCTCAGTAAAATGGACTATACAGGAGCAAAAAAGTGACCTATTGTTCAGTGAATATAATAATCTGTAGAGACACTTCTGTCCCATGAGACTGTGACCTCAATGTCTCAATCCTCAAGTGTGTGCATGTGTGTGCTCTTTTAATATCAGTGTGTATGATCAAAATCAGAGCAAACCCAACAATAATGGGTAAAAAAAAGCAGGAAATCTGTTTCTTTAAATCTAAAAGTTAATGAAATACAAACTGTTTAATTGGTTTAATCATTTCAGACATAGTGTTACATTAACCAGGATCAGCAAATTAATATCCCATTTATCAGTGAGGTTTATCATTTAAAAAGATGCAGATGTTGCCTAGTGGTATTCAGCATTTAATTCCTGGAAATTTACTTTTTGCTTATATACCTATTCTAACTACACAGTAATATTCATATTTGTAACAAAATCCCCCAAATTACATGAAAACAAAATAATGTTTTATTTCTTTTTTGAGAGTCGTCAGGTATTTGAAGTGATTTCTGAGGTTTTTTTCTTCTACCTTTTTTCCTCTCTAACAGTGCACAGCCTTCTCCTATCAATGACACTCAATAGTGTAGTAGAGTTTAATAACCCTGACTCGCTGACCCGCTTTCCCACTCTTTCATGTGTTTTCACAGGCATGGCAGCAGACGCCTCTCCCCCAACCCTAGCAGCCTGATCAGGGACCTGCGTCGCCACACCAGCGTGCCTATCTTTGATTGTTTTAGTTGATTATGCACTCCTTTTTTAGGGCCAGCTGTTTCTGTGCCGCTTGACAATGCCCTCCAGGTCAGGTATAAGAATAACAACGGGGGCGTCTCTTTCTGTGCTCCTCAGAGACTGCGCCTGGACCGTTCCATTAGCATGCATAATTCTGTCCATCAAACTGGCTTGTGTGCAACATATAGAGGAGAGTGTGTGAACAGTATAGAGATGTGCTTATCATTAATTCTATTGCTTGCCTCTCACCGACTGGCATTTGTATGTTGAAGTGGCAAACAAAGCTGGGTTGATGAGAAGGACAAGTGGTTCAGAGAAGCTTAAAAGAACCAACACCATGCCCCAATTATGTTCATGTTTTTCATATGCATGTAGGGTGTGAGGTGATTTTGTCTACAGAACATTTTTTTCCCCCTCCTTAATTTTTTGCTGAACCCTCTTGCACAGAAGGAATCAGCCTGCAACTGTAATGATGCTAGTAATTTGAGCGATAATTGTAATAACAACCAAGCCAGCTCCTATCAGCTGGGGCCGTACCCACAGCGGGTCCCCAAAGTAGGAGCCTTTATCGTGAGCAAAGAGCAAGCAAGCTTCCCGCAAGCACCTCGCAGATAGCTAGGCAAACCACACACATGCTCTTAATTCCCTTTGACAGTCTGGGGCTGCTTGCCTACATGCTTAAGCCTTGGCTTTCTCAAACTGCGTGTGGTTCTAAACTGACGAAAAGGAAGCGGCGAGAGCTCTTTAGCTGTGACTGACAGCTCTTGTCAGCATGGCACTGTGGGTAAGAGGCACCTGCTCAGGCTCAGGCCATGTACATTGCCATAATTAAGCAAGGGAGAGGGGGAAAAAAAGAAAGAAAAAGTGAAACAACTAACACAAAGTACCACATTATGCACTCAGGCTTGATGCTGAGGTTTCATCAGACCAATAAGATTAAAGCTAAAATCTTTATGTACAATTTTTAAGTTTGCAGTTTGTCTGTTGAAGAAGAATCTATCACAAAAGTGCTGCAAAGCATACTGAAAAGTGCTGGCAGGCACTGCAGCGTGTTTGTGTGTGATCAGAGAATGTGAGAAACTGAATGTAAGGACCACAGACAGAGAGTCTTCAGGCCATGCTTGCATGAATCCTTGGTCCTCGGCCATCTACATGGGAGGTGGCTTATTCAGAGGCCACAGGCACAGAGCTTCTGATTGAGACGTTGATGGCGCAACAAAAGTGGGTGACTGGGACGGCGCTTTTTCTGCACACACTTTCAACACAGGCCCTACAGGCAACGCAAAGGAGGAAAGAAGAAACACAGTGAGCTAAAGAACGGCCCTTTCACTCAGAAGAAGGCGAATCAAATGAGAGCCTGGGCATGAGGTCCACAGGTCACCGAGCAGGTGGGGGAGAGAGGCAGGGATAGAGCGAGAGAGGAAAAGCAGGGAAACGACACATCTGGGCTGAATTAAAAAGAAGTGTGAGAGGATTTGACAGGCAGATCTGCTTTCTAAAGTAAGTCCAGGTTATAGAAGCAGCAGGGGGGCCCCAGATGAAAGTGATTAAGTAGCAGGTGCCCTAGTAAAGAGGAAAGCCTAAAATCTCAGACTAACACTGCTCACATGTCTGAAAACCATATTATTTTCTGATATATTTACAAAACAAATTAGCATAATAGAAGTGTAAATGCTGTCCGAGACATCCAGATATAATATGTCGGAACCACACGGGTA
The DNA here is from genome assembly GCA_028570945.1 of Gogo arcuatus. NCBI lineage: Eukaryota > Metazoa > Chordata > Actinopteri > Siluriformes > Anchariidae > Gogo > Gogo arcuatus. Next base: position 22,817,161 of record JAOTRR010000038.1, read on the forward strand.
AGCAGAATTGTACTTCTGCCTAAAGTATGCGTCATTATTTTGTTATGCACTTTTTATTCCCTAGCAGGCCTACATATTGTACAAATTTGCCATAATTTGTAGTGACTTGGCTGAAAGAGATTTAGCAGGACTCAAACTTTAAAACTGCACATGCAGAAATTTTGCACAGGTTGTGATTGCTTCCAAGAGCAGTTGTTGCTGAAAAGTGAAATAAAGAAATTGTTCCTTGGTAAGAATTGTGCATTGAAAGATTATTACTGTATGCCACCTGCTTGGCATCTATTATTACATTTGTGAAAGTATAGGTATGAAATTGAGACATTTTCATACCGGAGAGTTTATTTTAAACTGTTTTTATGTATAGTGTGCCATCACAAATCACATCATGTGAGACGTCTAATCATATTGTGCATATTATCTCATCTCACATTACCTCATCAATTAATTGTGATGAAGAACTGTGATGAAGAAAACCTGATTTGAGACTTTTCTTGTTTGCCAGACAAGACTCTAAAAACCTAAAGTAACAGCACTAGAGCAAGAGCACTTCCTCCCTCTGACTTTATTACAGTCAGCGTCTACCTTTGCTTTTCTCGTGGCTAGTTTTTTCCAGCAAAGACTGACACTTTTGAGAATTGATTCACCGCTACATTAACTAATGTAATAATCAGTTACTCCAGCTGACTTGGGGAGAAAACAGAGGCATATTAAAGAAACATTAATGTCAGCAGCTCATAAATAAATGTTTGGAGCTTAATCTGAGAGTGAGCACAAAGCTGTCTCATTGTTTCCTTCCTTTTTTTGCTCTTCTTCGAGCCATTGCTCGGGTGGAAATCATCAAACTGAAGTGGAAAATCTCTTCTTACACTGCTGGTCTGGTGGCAACAGCCATGGATATGGTTGGTTGGCAATGCGTTTATGAAGATCAAGCTATGAAATCAAATCATTTTAATGCTGCAATAGTGTTTTCTTGTATAATGTGCCAATGGTAATCATATCACATGATATGATTTAATGATTTACAGAAACGTAATCGAATTCTACCTCAGCAGTTAACAGACACGTTTTGGACGTTGGACTTTCACATCAAGAACATGAAAATCTGATTCTGTCTTACTGCCTTGTATTCAAACGATAATTTCTGGAAGTTGGAAATTCTTTTTCTCCTTCAAGGTTTTACTGAATGAAGTCTCATTTACGAGTTGCTACAGAGAATTCTAAATGTCCTCATGACATTGCTCTATGCAACACCATCTTAACTTAAATCAGTTATTCAGCTTTTCAGCCTTTAAGGAAGTTTTTTTCCCCTTCTTAATCCATGGAGCACACTTTAGAGGATAGTTATTATGCAGTGTCTACCTGTGTCAGATTGTTAGTTAAAAGTTGAAGCCATGGAGGACCATATGAAACTCGATATCAATTTACAAATAACATCAAATGAAAGACAGAACAAATCAATAAATCAGTGGATCCCAGGGTAGGTGGCTGGTTAGGCCTTATTTCTTGATTTGTACGTGGCTCTATGTTCATCCTTTCTTTCTGTCTTTCCCTTAGCTTGGGGGAAGGAATCCCAAATTATCCAGAGGGTTAGGGGGCGCAGTGCCCTGAAGCCCGGGGCCCCATAGTGGAGCTAACATATTCAATGGCCTGAGGCGAGAGCTGGGGAGAGCGAGGCCGCCTGCATACTGATACCCAAACTGAGCAGACAGTAATTGGTGCAGTGCAGGAGAGGGGCGAGGAGGGCATGCATGGAAAGATGATGCCTTTGTTTCTCTGTGTGTCTGACACCCAGACTCCTCCTCCTCCTGCCATCATCATCAGTCTACCCCCTCCCTCGCACACACACACACCTCTCCTTCACACTCAAAGTACTTGCTAATTGGTCTCTTGCTGGCTGCCTAAAGACCCGTGGACATTCCACTATTCTTGTTTTGTGCAGGAATATGTGTTATGTCTTAACTTGACGTGGTGGAGCTTTAAGACTATTAGCAGTGTGTAGCCTATGGTAACTGGACCTATATCATTTTTGCCAAAATGGTTTCATTATATATGTGTATTTTACCAAAGATGAGGAATATCGCTGCTCTTAATGATGATGTAAAATGGATGTTTATTCATTTTTTAAAAAAATAATTAGTATAAATTTTGATGTTTGGAGTGAAACAGGCTGATGATTGGTTGATGTGTTTGACACTGTAAACCGTGCACTAAAAACGTGGATAAATTTGCCTTGTAGATTGGTGTTGAGAGATTTGTCAGGTTTCATCTCATCTTTATTATATCAGAGTCAGGAATCAAAACACAATGCAAAAAAAAAGATGTGAACACACTGCTCTGCCTGTCATCCTCTCATTCTTTCATATGACTTTGTGTTACATTTGAGTTGAGTTTGTAGCACAGCAGTCAGTGGGGGGACATGACCACGTGGGCCTCTCAGCACTGTCAAAGCTAAAGAGGAGGATCTAATGCAGGCTTCAGTCACTGGCTAATTGGACCCTGGTGGCTGACATTGCAGACTCACGACTAAAACAAACAGTGCTTTAGCATTCGCCGCCACCGGGTGCTTTAAACCATGATCATAGAGCAAAGTGGTTACACTGCACGGCCATATCTAATTAATCTGAGTCTGGAGCTTTTCATGCAATTATATCTTTCCACGAATCACTGGTATGTTCATTTAGGACGTGCGCAGTGGCATGCTTTGGATCTTGAGGAGAGTTCACACAGGCCATAATTAGCAGGCCTTGTTAATGAGAGTGATGGAGACTAACTAGGCCTTGAGCATGCCTGCATTATCAGTGGCAACAGACGATGACGACTCTGATCCTCCAACTACGTGTCAAAGACTGAGGACTAACATAAGGCAATGAAATATCTGACCATAATGAAGTAGATAATAGAACATGCATAGTATGAGTGTATTTGTAAATACTTAAATGTACAAAGATTTAAATAAACAGGGCCATTTCCTGATGAGCTTTGTGTGTGTGTATACACCACATGTTTTTATGTATGCTTATTTCTTCAAGAGAATGGGCTGAGGAAATTTCTTTATTTCTGTATAATATCTGTATATGTATATGATAATTCATGTTTGCATACTACTTGCCCTGGGCTCTATAATATGAGTTTGGCTCATGATAAGTTTTAATGGTCTTGAACTTCAAAATTTATCAACTGCTTATTGTCTTTTTTTGGCTGTTGCTTATTCCAGGACACTATACATATTCATTCGCATACTATGGAATGTGTCACATAAAGGTGTCCTAATTGTGTCCTTGATGAAAGGCCATTAATATTGAACACTTCTCCAGTCACCCACTCACTGTGGCAAATTCCATTTTTTTAATCTCTTTTTATGCAAGACAAAAAGCAGATCTGTATGCGTCTCTAATGATACCTGAATCCCAGGGGCAAGAGCAGGGACTGAGTGCGGCTCTGCCAGATTCATCAAACCAAATATTGTGCTCTGGTCTCAGGAGGCTGCGAGTCGCACCGTGTTATATCACTGTTAATTAAAATGAAATATGCTATTAAATTATACTCTGTATTGTTGTCTGACAGAGTGTGCGCCTGCTAAACGCAGACCATTTGAGGCAACAATTGATAGTTAACAAAGGTTTTACACTCCTTTATCTACACCATGTTTCTATCTCCATCTCAATGCTGTTGCTTCTGAAAGACTCTCAAGGTGCTTCCTCAAGGGTGCACAAGGCAATTCAGCCGATGGCATAGAATGAAAAAAAAAATATGGCAAAAGAAGAACTGTTCCTACATTTATCAAGCAGTTTTTTTTTCAAATTGTTATTTTGTGTCAAAGGAGGATCGTCCTATTAACATTCTTCACCATGTGAAATTTCCATTGACTGATAAAACTGGATCAGAAAGAAAAAGAGGACCGGAGAGAACATCTCTGTGCAGTTTCTTATCTGTGTGTTGAGCTTGTCTGGCACGACCATTTGGAAGTCATGACATTGTTCCCGAAATGGTCAGTCGGTCTCCACTCGCTCCTTTCATCTTATCCTGGCCTTTCTGATGCTGGAGCCAAGCCTGTCAGGCCTGCACCTGTAACACAGAGAACTCCTGCCCTCACCGGGCTGCGCACACACACACACACACACACACACCTGTCTGCCCTCACACACACACACACACACACACACATATATATACACAGACACATTAAAATGCTACTAGTCCTCACTGATGCCTCAGAGACTGGCCATGATCACAGCTGTTCACAATACAGGGAGTCCCAAAAGTCTCTATACATAGGGGAGATTAACATTTTTTTTAAGCAAAATACTTTAGAGAAATACTTATTTTATTTATATATATATATATATATGTATGTATATATGT
>JAOTRR010000038.1:22883873-22896348 GCA_028570945.1 Gogo arcuatus
ATCATTACTTTAAGACATGAAGTGTCTTTTAATTAATAAAAATAAAGAAAAATCACTGAATTAGAAGTTGTGTCCAAACTTTTAAAGGGTACTGTATGTGACGGATGGTGCTATGCCCTTTCACAGTAATAAAGGATGAGTCTGAATGTCTGAATGAGAAGTGTGTGTTTATGTGCATGTGTGTGTGTGTGTGCGTAAGCCCACCGGTGTTGTAGGCAGTTGGCATGCCGGAGTAGACCAGGCTTTGTGGTGGTAGACTCGGGGTGGTGACGGACACCACGGGTGTGGCAAGAGGCTGTGTTGTCTGGGAGCTGCTTATCCTCTGAGTGTTCTGCACACACCATACCAAAGCCAGATACACTTAATGAAACACACACACCTCTGTATTTCAATATCATGACTTGTGATATTAAGAAAAATGATTCTTAAATTAAGATTTTAATTAGTTGTTCCTGACTGCCACTGATGAGGTTTATGTGTTTCAGTCTGAATGGATTGGAGCAAAAGGACCTCCACAATATATCTACAGGCAGTAGATTTTTACCAGTGGTATCCTATCAGCAGCATGTAACTATATACCTAGCTAACACATGTCTTAGCAATAAAAAAAAGTGCTAACACCTCAAGCTATGTTGTATGGACTTTTTTTGCCCACCACAGTGGGGTGCTGTAGCTTCATCAAAATAATCCAATACACTGTATTGCTGGGATCAATACAATTTACCAGCCAGCTTGTGTTCATAAGGACAACGCGGTCATGCTCCACATTAAAGGTGTAATCAAACAGTTAATCTGTACCATACCTAACATTAAAAACATGTTGCAAAATTAGGTGATCCTTTAAATAAAACGTGTGCTACTTAAATATTTCTTGTACTCTTCCCTTTATCTTCTATTTTGCCACCCCAAAATCATAGGCACCTACACTCAGAATCTTATACTAAGTAGGAAAACGCCACAGTAATCTCAAACCTAAAGAACACGCTCATCGACAGGGATTAGTCACAGAGCATTTTCAAAGTATACATTTTTTTTCAGCCAGGATGATTAAATTTAAAGTAAATATGGGGAAGATTCCTTTCAAGCCTTTACCTTGAATTCCCCCAAGTGCTTTATCCAGTGTCAAAACAAACCATTTGCCTGGTGTGTTTAAGGTAATGCAGTGACTTGTTGTGAATACACCTCAGTGTGGTGACAAGCATGCAATGCAAGCATTCCCTCACTCCTGGAATTCGTGTTCATGCAGTTTACACACACACACACACACACGTTTGTCTCACTATCCTTGTAAGGACCTTCCATTGACATAATTATTAATGCAGTTAATTAATGCTGTTCCTGCACCTAAACCAAACCCTCACCTTAACCTCAATAATGAAAAAGAAACTTTTTGGCTCATTTATTTATTTATTTATTTTTTGTTAAACAACAACAACAACAACAACAATTTCCTTGTGGGGACCATCCAAAATGTCCCCACAAGGTTGAACTTGTTAGATTTTATTATCCTTGTGGGGGCATTTGGTCCTCAGTAGTATATGAAAACATGCACACGCACACACAAGCACAAACACACACACACACACGCAATTGTATTTCTATCATTGTTGACTATTTCCACTGCCTATCTGTAATCATAGCTAAATGATGCTTTGCCTACATTTACCCCAAACTCTATATGTCTTTTGGCCCCTTAATTCTTTTTCTAAGCGATCTTCCACATTGAGACTTGCTAAATGTCCCCACAAGGTCAAAACATTCACATATTCCTTTCATTGTGGGGACAAATTACTCCCCATAAAGAGATATCCCTCACACACACACACACACACACACACACACACACACACACACACACACACACCAAACCAAACACTTAGGAAGAGCGCAGGAATAATAAACGGTCAATGATTTCACGTTTCAGAATTTTGCTTCTTTCAAATTCAGCTGCTGAATATTTTCACATTAATGCAAGACTTCAAAGTGGTTTAAAAGTGAACAAAGGTTAGCGTGTTTCTCAAAAAGTCATTATTCTACAATATATTCATACAAAAGTTAGGGTGAGAAATTATTCTGTTTGAAAAATGGCTCACTGAATATGCATGTAAAAGACCTATAGGCATCTCTAAAGGAGTCACGCACATTATCATGGCTCTGTTAATATCTTCCTATCATTTTGCATAAACCTCTGTTCTTTTTTGGAGGGGAAAAAAAACAGCTAGCTGTGGTTGGCCTCTCCCTTCGACAGGATGACATCATTCTGGCCTGTGCTCTATCTTTGTATGACATCATCCTAAATGAAGTAACCAGACTCTAGAAAAGGAAGAAAACTCTCTGGAGAGCAAAAACTGGAGAGTTACACGTAAATACTGAAATTATTGTTTGATGGAGTCTCAGGATATTTATTTTCCTGTGAGTGAGCTCACACTCACACTCACACACACACACACACACACAGAATGTGAAAGAGAGAGAGAGAGAGAGAGAGAGAGAGAGAGAGAGAGAGAGAGACCTTGCAACTGTGGTAGTTGGTACTTTCAAGCTTAACCTGACCAGACTGAAGAAATCATGCAGTGTGAGTGAGAGACACAAACAAGCTCAAACCAGACTGTCTTTGCACAGCACGCTGGTAACCACATCCAGAATTCAGCTTAGCCAGGTTTAACCGGCATCTGGCTCAAGCAAGTGCACGCATATTAGTCATGTCTTTTTTTAAAGCAATAATGTGCTGCTATGCTAGTTTAAAACGTGAGGGCTGAAATTCTTCAACCAGGCAAACTGTGCAACTCACCAACTCCATCTCCTCCTCCTCCGACTGTTCCAAACAGAAAAACAATACAGAGGACTGTATCAGTGTAGAACCGAGCGCAACACTGACTACAACTTATGCAAATCACAGCCTGGTTTTTCTAACCCCCCCCCAGTTTTAGAACCTTTTAGAATAAGTTAATCCAAATCCAGTGAACAACAAAGAATTGAAATGCTACTCAAGTTATCTGTAAAGTCGACCACCAGTCAAATGAATCGCACTCTCTAGTCAAATTTGTCATTGCTGCTTATAGCTCACTGTGGTTTCAGTTTGGTTGTGTACAAGAGCCATACAAATAAAAAGAAGCCTACTTAGCTTATAGCTGCTTTAACTGGTATAGGGCACTGTAGTAAAGCTGGTCTTTAAATGCTCAGGGAATGCTCTCTCAGGGACTTGACCTCACTACTAAGACGTGCTTAACCTTTTATGTGAGACTCATCAGTATGGTGGCCACTGAACCCAAAAACTACATGAAATCCTTCACTTCTCCTTTATACATCCCTCCACTTACATTAGCAGATCTTACTGGAGGGGACGGGGATGGGGGGGGGGGGGCACCACAGGGGAGTAACAAAACGCACTGGGCTGAGGACGTACTATAGTAATCCTGCAGAAAAGCGATGGCTGATAAAATTAGCAGCTAAACAGCTTTGGTTTAACATGTGAGAATACTGCTATTACAACTACTCTATCAAAAGTTTGATAATTAAGTGGAAAAGATTTAACACAAAGTGTTAAAGGTGTAAAAATATGTGTCGACACAAAGTTAGGTGTTCATTAGTACAGATGTTTACTTATATTTATTTGTATGCTACTTTTCTTCTTTCAACCGTGTCTAACAGTCTAAAACTGCACAAGTAGCATCACCTTAGAAATGAGTACTGTTAATGAGAAGCAGATCCAAATAAATAGTCAAGAGATCTGTCTTTACTCGCTGTCAGGTAGGAGATATAGCTGTAGCTGGTCTTCCATGTGTGTCCAGGCCACAACTGTCTTAACACTCAATCAATAACATTGAGGAGACATGACAAGGGCGACAAGATATTAGATATTATCTGGCTCGCACTCTGGGCTTCTGATTAAGCCTTCATCCCCACTCTGTCACACTAGGGATGTGATTAATTTAATGCCATTATATCCTAATGACAGGCTGTCTGCAGGGCACACCGCCTGCCCCTGCATTAGCCTGTCTGTCTGAAGCACACAGAGGGGGAGTCCTCAATCCTTACACACACACACACACACACACACACAAACTCTTAACCACTTAATCCACCAAGCTGTTAATATCACCAGCCTGGAATGTAGATTCTATTTTGATTCATATACAAACCCCACTACTTCCAGATGCTGGAAAGCAAAAACACACATACTCCCATTTTAGACAGAGCTGCCAACGCATGAGAATGACCCTAGGTAACCTTGGCAATATTTCCCAAACAACTCCATACTGAGTGGCACGCAAGGCTGAAACAAGCCCATCATGGGCCAATTCTGGAAAGCGCTTTTTTTCCCATTTTCTTTTTACCTATGCAGTGATTTATGAAGGCGACAGGCTAGCATTGCCTCAGGTGTTGAATGTGGTCTGAACTGTCAGGGCCTTAATTATAATCATTAGAGAGGCCCTCTAATTTCTATATAAATAATTGAGAGAGTGTGATGGCACCTGGGCCTCGGAGATATTCCACTCTGCTGCTTCTTTTGCATCTGAACCCCCACTTTTCTCTTTGTGTACACAGATGCAGTGTGAAAGGACTTCACTGACAGTAGTAACAGGGACAGTATACACAGTCCAAGAACAGAAAAACAAAAGTAAAACTAGAAAACAACCCTGTGTGTGTCCTGTATTACATTTATATCAAAGATGGAGAGAAATAACCCTTGCCATTCATACTCACCAGTGGAGGCATCATTCCCTTACTGGACGGTGGTATGACCACTCTCAGGTCTGGCTTTCGGTTCCCCATAACCATGTTTCCCCCTGGCGGAGGTGGTGATTTCGTGGGCATAATTTTTCCCAGTCCATTCCCACTGCTGGTACCCAGAAGTCCCGGGGAGCCCCTGGGGTTCACGAAGCCGTTTCCTGTGGAGACACACCGAGATGTAGCGCATCATGGGATGTTGTTCCAATCATCCGATTCCCATCAGCCGCAAGCCGAGCTGACAACACGCCATTACGCAGCTGCATTCATGGCATAGAGTGGCATGCAACGTTAAGCGTTCCCAACCCTCTGGGAAAGTTATAATAGACTCTTTAATTATCCCGCACATTTACGAAAATAAAACGAGCGTTTTAGAACTGATGAGCCCTCGGTTCTCTCAGCGAGTGAACGTATGAAAGTCGGCTTTGTGCGTCCATGGGTGAGGGAGGCAATTCGGTTTAACAAATGTAGTGTGACTTGAGCTTTTTAAGATGCGAATGGCTAAAGTCGTTAGAGTTGAGCGCAACCACTTACTGCCATAAAAAAACTATTAAAGCTCCACTGGGAAGAAAGCTTTACTAGTGGTTCACTGCAGGTAGAAATCAAGTTCTACTGTACCATTCCTAAATAAAACCCTGCCCTTCTTATATTTATAATACTGTACATTGGACCTGTCCAAAAAAGGAATGTCCTGGACATGGGCTACGTATTTCTGATGTAATTAGCTCAGTACTTAATAGACATCCAAAGGATTTCAAGGTTATAATCTTTTAGGCTATATGCATAATTTCTCTTTATACTACAAACAAAAAAGAATTAGATGTTACTAAATGACCAAAAATGGTTATAATAATTGTACTCATGCTGCAACTTAACATATAAACTAATTTTCATACAAACTTTTTTTTTAACATAAACTACCAAGGGCTCATAAGTAGAGTCTACTTAATATAATATATTACCCAGAAAAAAGAAAAGAACAGTTCAAAAGTGTAGTTCCTGATGAGAAAACGAGTGCGTTCTATTGTGACTGCATCTTTATGCTTGACGTCATGGCCATCCATATATTCATTGTCGGATTTTCCAGCTCCCTGTGTGAACATCAGCTCGTTACAAAGCTGTCTTTCTACCATCTGCTGGCCCACATTGTTGGAGTTTCCTTCACACGACCACTTGACTTATTCTCCAACAATCACGGGTCACTTGGCCACATGAACGTACAACCCCGGCAAAACAAACACAGGAATTACTACTGGCCACTGAAAATAACACCATCAAAACACAAATGTCTACTGTACACAGTGGAGACAGAGCATGCCTCACTTGCTCTGTGAACTGGGAATATGCACTTTTTTCCTGTTGTGTGTGTTGATATGGTCATAGGGCCTCGCTGGTTTCAACTGAGCAACCAAACAAAACAGATTCTTAAAGCAAACATTTGAGAAATCCATTACAGGAAAAGAATCATTTCATTTCCACTCGCTTGGCATTTAGCATGCTTAGTAAAGCATGACGCTACTTCCAGAGGTTTTTCTCCATGCTCTCCCTCGTGTTGATTTTCTGCGAGAGACAGTTACGGGACAGAGGGAGAGAGTGTCATGCGGAGAAAAGACACGGAGATGCCTGAGCACAGTTCAGGATTTATCATGCTTTTGAACATAACTTCATCTATTGTTACCCAGTTAGGCAGTGCACTGTATTGTATATATGCATGAATGCAGTTTTTATCATGTAATGCCTGCAAAGGTATTCTTTATTGCCCAAGACAAGCCATATAATGTTGTACTGTGCTCAGCTAACCAGTTTAGAGTCTGTTTCAAGTGCTCCTGTGAAAATAAATTGCATAGTGAACATATTTACTCTGTAAAGCCTTGATATGAAGTAATTCTGGAATATTCTGAATTGCTTTTTTTACTGTGCATAAATGAATATTGAAATTAGTTGAATAATCAATAATTCAGAACAACAAAATAAAATCTTTTAAGCAACCTATATAGTAAAACATATCTATAAAGAGTTCTGTAATGGATGACATTTTTAATAAACATTGAAGCCAGAGGTCAGCTTTACACATAGATGAATATCTGAATAGCAATAATAATAATAATAATAATAATAATAATAATAATAATAATAATAATAATCAATATTTTCCCTTATTTGGTCCTTCATTCAAGACAACACAAATCCTTAGTGCATACTTCCAAAATACAAAAGGAATCGATAAATGGGGAGAAATTAATGTTTCTTTCATATAAAGTGGCTTTATAGACAAATAATGAAGAAGTCAATGGACATACTTTTTTTTTTTTTAATGAGGGTTCCATGCAGGCACATACTGTAGCTCTATGTAGAGATGATGCATTTAACACTAAACTATGACTTTGACTTAACTTTATCACGTTAGCAAAAATGCTGAATGACAAAAAAGACTTTCTGAAACTATCCCCTTGGTATTAGAAACACACCACACTGCAGCACGTGCTGGACCCACAAAACATTTACTACACAATAAAAAATTGGAACAGAAAATATAAAGTGCATGTGCTCAAGGGACTATGCATTTAGCTGGTAGGAGGGGTCTGTGCAAAACTGATGCTGAAAGTAAGGAGCATGGGTTGATATTACTGTAAATGGCACAGCAATATCGGGCAGCAGCATCTCTGATAAAGATCAGAGGGAGGGCTAATCTATGATATCATTGCCCTGAAGCAATCCAAAAGTTTTGCTCTGAAACTTGGAGGTGTTGCCTTGCACACAGCAACCGAAACACCAAAGGAACAACATACTCGTGTAGTTGTGTGGTGTTAAACCCACACTTGGTTTAAAAAAAAAAAAGAAAAAAAGACGCAGCCACCCTCATTTGACACAGTGTTGTAAAAGAGGCTGATCAAGAAAAGAAAATCTTTTAGGCAACCCAACTGCTGTGTTCACTGCTTCATCATAGATACAGTATTGAATAGGACACCTCTTTTCATTATATAGCAGTTGTAAGCAATAATTTCAACATGTACCATTCCCTGCAGAATTGTGCTGTATGTATTATTAGTATTAATGTATGTATTATTTGAAGGTTTTATTTTATTACAGACTCAAGTACAAATTTTTTCAATAATTGAAGTTCCATTAAAATTTAAATGAAACATAAATACAAAAAAATACTGCATTTAACTCGTGTCCATAGTTTCCGCTACTGTGCTGTAACTTGACTAAAATGAGAACATGTGGGTGGAGCCAGGAAAATTGCAGATAACCTTTTTTCTCTAAGTTTCACAAAGTGTGCCAATAACAATGGTATATTTCTACATCAAGATATATCTCTTCATTTTTATCTCTATAACCCAGTACCTTTATATCCTTTATTAATGGAACATAATAAAGGATATATTCATAAAAGCACATAAAACTTCTAAACAGCATCTAATGATGATCATTTTCTCATCATTAACTGTAGAGAATCACTGTGCAATTGTTCCATGCTTGGGATGCTGTTTGTCTGTTAGAAAGCAACGTTTCTGTTTGATTCATGTTGGATCCTGTCCCATCGAGTGAACCCAGTACAAACTTGTCCATAAATGAACACAGAAGATGGAGGGGATGCATTATTAAGTTGCACGTAGCCAAACAAAGCCTCTTACAGCTCTGAATAATGCAGCGTCCTTTGGGAACCCACTTATGTAATAGCTTGGCTTTAGAAACACAAACACTTTGTTTTTTTTTGAAAGCGAAAAACAAAAAATGCCATTTTCCCAGAAAGCACCACAAGGCGCTAGATGAGGCCTGACTGCTACTGAGCTATCATTACCTTAAGCAACTGTAGCACTTTGGATGGGGGGGAAAGCCAGTGAGAAACGTCTAATGGATTGCCAGAATCAAAGCTTTGCCTCCCTAATAGATTAAGTGGAAAACAGACCAAATTCTAATTATAGTTTTAATTAATGAGGCTGAAAAGTACCTCCTTAGTGGGTGCAGACGTATTGTTTTGGCTCAGGAAACTGCGCAGGAGAACAATGCACGCCTGTAAAAAATCTCCAACAACAGTCGCCAAGAAAATTGAATTTATATTTTACTTGGACAGTCTTCTAGTACAAAAATAAATTTATTCTGCATCTATGTGAGTTTTAAAGGTTTAGGCTTGGAAACTGGATACAGTGGCTACAGTGGTTAGAGACCTCATGACAGGATATAACAGGCACAGAACAGTTTCTCCCAACATGTTCTAAGTCAAACCACCAAGCCTTATAATTGCTCTTTAACAGCCTGGAAATCCTCAGTATTAGTCAGGGAAACTGCTACGCTTCTGGGCATGTTGCATAGCCGAGCAAATACTTAAAGCTTTTTATTGGTAAACCAAGGAGTAACAAAGCACGCTATGTTTAACGCTGATTATGAAATTGTCTCATAATTCACATTATCTCACTAACTGGTGCTCATCACAACACTCCTAGCATATTTTTGGCATAATTAAATGCATGACTGCCATTTTTCGCACGATCACACATTGTAAACGTGTCCATGTGAAAACCTATACAAATGGGTCACAGCTCACTGTGGTATTAAAGGTAAACTATAAAAAAATGAAAAAGTGATAATCTGCTATAATATAATTATTCCTCATGATCAGTCTGAATCTTAATAGCCACATGTTCAGACACAGGCAATAACCAGAGAAAGTTAAACCACCAAGTTAAACCATTTTCATGTGGTTTTATTTTAAATCTTCACCTTCCACAGCTGCATACAAAGATAAACATCGAAGCACATGTACAGAAGGGCACAGATTGATAACATTTTTGGCATCAAGTGAGATTCAAGCACAAATCAGCGAGGGCTGGATCATCTTTGGAGTCATGTGCTTGTCACTAGAGGTGTGAGCTAAACTTGTAGAGAAGAAACAGATTCACAAGAATCCGAATTCATGATATTTCAAAGAATAAAACGTAATTTGACGTTCTCTAACATTTTTTACTTAAGTTCCTACATATTTGAATACACTTAGTCTTTAAAATTCAGGTCATGAAAATTCTGAAGAAGAAAAAAACTGAGATAAATAATTAAAAAGATTAATAATAATAATAATAATAATAATGTTGAAATGGCCAAATTTTCTATTTCTTGATTGTTTCTTTTTCCTGAACTGAATTTAATGAAATGACTAATATGTTGTGACCTTAATATTATAAGCTTCTACTTGGATGAGAACTGAATGGCTGATAGAACCACATAATACTTCAATTTTAAAACATCTAAAAGTTACAACAAAATTTTTCAATTACATCAACTGCAAGTGTTTTTCAAGCACCATTAATTCGGATTCAGGTTCTGGTAAATGACTGAACTCCACATAAGCTGCCTTAAGAATTCATTACTCTCTGTAGCGTAAGTAATCGTTTGGTTAAAACAGACACACGTACAGCAACCTCCACTCCAGCAAGCAGGACACACACTGCACAGTCAGCTGGGTTTAGAGGGGAAAAAAAAGACCTGGTCAGCATCCAGAGAGAACTGCCTGTAACCAGGCGTAGAGGAAATGTATACACTGGAAGTGCCATGCAGGCAAAGCGCAGCCCAGTCCAAATGAGCAGCTGTCTTATTCTGGGAAGCATTAAATCTGTGATTCCTGTGATTCTGGTTCTTGTCTATACACATATGATGTGCCACTGATCCCTTCCTGTACAACTGGTTAAACCAGATTAATTAACTTTGCCCAGAAAGGAATAGTGTCCCCTAAAATTCCATTGTGAATAAAAATACATGCATGCTAATGAGATCAATTTAAGGTTATATAATCTTTTAATCTAAGTTAGCAAGTTAGGGAAAAATTCCTTAAAATTTGACATGAATATCTATCTGCCTTTTAAGGCGATACTGTATACATCTATGTTAAATGGATTAGTTGGGTACAGTAATGTAATCCTTGTAAGGAGAACAGTATTTTCTCTCAAGCTATGTTTGGAACTGCTCACTCCTCCATGTGTGATGAGATTTTACTGCTTCACGTGAAAATTTGGTGTGCCAATTAAAAAAAAAAAGAAAGAAAGAAAGAAAGAAAGAAAATGTAGACGACTGGCATAAAGCCATCTGTTCTTTTCCTCACATAAAATGTGAAATGCAAATGGAAGAGCAGCGTCTGGAACTCCAGCGCTCTGCAGCAGCAGAACTAAGAGCAAAAAAGTAAGCCATTTTGTTCCAGAGATGTGATGAGTCACCCTGTCCTTTGGCAACTGCATACATGGTTAAGTAATGCACCAAAATACTGAAAAAAGCAAGACAAATCATGCTCGAATGAGAGGGGGAAAAAACTTAGATGCGCTTTCAATCTAACAGAGCATGGCTATGTGAAAACTTCTATTTTTTCAGATTTTTCAGGGTGACCTGACAGTTTGATGTATGTTTGCCATCTACTGGATTTAAGGAGTTATCCAGAGCGTTTTTCAGCACTGTCTGATGAAGTGGCGTAACCAGCATTGCTGCTCTGAACTGTCCCTTCTCCCTCCAATACCTGTGGCTTCAGAAAAATCAGAGGTATGTGTGGAATGGTCATTTTACAACAATGCTGATTTTGTTCATCTTTCAGGCTGTAGTGCTATCTGATGGTTCAGTGGAACAAACAAAATCTAAGCTGTGTGGCCAGAGAGCCAAAAGGCTGAGAACCACAGGCACAAGTTCCTCACCACATCTTGTAATGGCTGTGCTTAATAAGCAAGGCTCTAAAGATTAAGAGAGGCCCTGACTCTCGCTAAGAGATACTGCACTGGTGGATGCTCTCATCTCAGTTGAGTAATCCTTGCTAACGCAATGGCTGATTAATCAAGACTACACTCTTGCACTACTGTACCACTGAAAATAGGTCAACGAGAAAACATCTGTTAAGTAGAAGTGGAAGTGGGCGATATGACTAAAAATATATCATGATACTTGAAGGCATCACAATATGTATCACAATATACAGGTTTGCTAACAAACAAATAATAACCAGCAAATCATAACAAATAATGTTGTAAAAATTCAATAACACTTTTATTTAATGTCTACAGAATTAAACTGAAAAGGAGATTTTTTTAAAGATTCAGTGCATTTTTTTTTAAACAAATCAGCTTCACAGCTCCAGGATCCTTAGTTCAATCCAGAGCTCTGTTACTATATATGTGGAGTTTCTCTGCATGTTCTCTTCATGTCTGCATGAGTCTCCACCAGGTTCACCAGAAAAACATGCTGATAGGTGAATAGGTTAAGCTAAATTACCCCTAGGTGTGAATGAGTATGTGAATGTGTGTGTTCATGGTGCCCTGCGTGCCATCTGGGGTCTCTTCCCGCCTCGTCCCCTACTGTTTCTGGGACAGGCTCCGAAAACGCTCTGACCAGCATAAAGTGCTTACTGTAAGTTGAATGATTGAACGAACTAATGTGACATAAATTATAATGATACTGAAATCATCATATTACTCAGCCCTACTGATAAGCAATAAAATAAAAAGCTTTGACATTGAATGATCAGCATAGCAACTGCTTCTCTAAAAACACAGACACACACACACACCCGCACACACTGAGCTCTAGTCTGTGCATGGCTGATAATCACTACACTGCATATAGATGTCACTCCTCATCATCACATGTGGGTGTCCAACCCTAACACTCTCAGGCTCAGCATGCAGTAACAGGCTATACAGTGTATGCGCCCCCCCCCCACGCACACACACACACACACACACACACACACACACACACACACACACACACA
>JAOTRR010000038.1:22896448-22914745 GCA_028570945.1 Gogo arcuatus
ACACACACACACACACACACACACACACACACACACACACACACACACAAACTCAGGCAGACGGTCAAAAGCCACCTGTCTCTGCCAGTCACGTCCTTATGACAGCCAGTCTGATCATTGTGTACGGAGGACTTAGAGGGATGTCATGGCCCAAATGCTTGGGTTAGGTTATCTTACAAGCCTGCACCAGCCATATAAGGACTGCCGCAGTACGGGGAAAAACAGATGCACATGTCAATAGGGGAAAGAAAACTCCAAGAGGGAGGGAGCAACAGAAGGGGGCTTAAAATAAAACAGCTAGTTTATTTGCCTGTCTGTCGGAATGAACTGTTCAAGCATTCCAGGTGTAAAGACAAACAATTGCTGCTCAAAAAGCTGCTTTTACTAAGTACTTTTCTATATAAAACCAATTCAATATAGCGATCAACTTACAGAGACAAGCCTTTACATAAAAAGAATCATGGTTTTCAATAAAGCAACTCAATATCTAACATAAGCAAGAAGTGCTCTCCAGTGGTTTAAAAAAAGCAGCCATGCAACAACACTGTCACTGAGACAGGCAATCCTACAATTTGTAACTGTCAGAATGGAACAGTTGGACATATGACCTTGTGCATGTCCTTCAACGGAGTTTGTGTACACACGAGCAGCAGGGCAGAGGGACATTAGCAGCTGCCACCACTTTTTTGAGTATTCCACTGTTTATCTTCACTCTGTTGAAAACACAACTGGACAAGTGGACACACCTGACTGGAGAGACTTCGCTTTTTGACACTTGACAGCTTGGCGTTGTCTTTCATAGCCCAATAAAAACTATTGCATACAAAGTGGCCAATAAAATGCTAATACTAACTAAAATCCCAGGTAGCCTTATGTAAATATAATGCTATTCACTAGCCCTCAATTTACTGCACTTTTGTGAAGTATCCCTTCTAAACTTTCTGTGACATTACCAAGACATAAATGCAGTCTGAACAAGATGCTTCAGAAACAAATCCTTTGTGACCTCCTTCTATTGTCCTCATAAAGGACAAAGTCATTTTACCATCAATCACAAGCTCGTAACAAAAGTGAGTGCACATGACCTAAATTCCCAAATATCAGAGGAAAGAGAAATGCTAGCACTACTGTATTCCATTTCTCATATAAAGGAGAAGCAAAAAAAGAAAGCTGAATAAAGAAAGAGCGCAGGGATGTCAATACTGCTACACTGCCCTTTTGCTTATTGGAATAAGCTGAAATGTATAAATGACAGTTTTATAGGTACTGTTCCAGCAAATATATATATTACATGATATTATGACTAATAGTTAGTACTAGGTTTCATCCACTATTACCATGTTAGTATTACTCATCAGATCACTCTTTTAATTGTTATTAAAAAAAGGAATAAAAACACACCCAGGGGCTCAAGTGAGCAGTTAGCTACACAAAGACTCAGAGGTTAGGCTACACAGCACACTGACTGATTCACAAAAAACCAGTCAACCACATGTCTGATGCTGGTAGTTAATTCTCAGACAATTTTACTTCATTATATTGGTCGCATTTAACATTTATATAAAGTTCATACAATAGCTACAGTGTGGGCTAGTGTCATCTGCCGTATAGACAGATTTTCGTCTGTATATCTCTGAGCCATGCTGAGAATTTAGCCCACAATTCGCTTATTTCTGCTTTCCATGAGAACTGCTTCCATAAGCAAGACACGTATAATACTGAATAATAGTGAAACTCCTAATTGTACTTCATGTATTAACTCTTAATTATTAATTATTATTATATGATATATTAGTTTACTGGTGTTAATGTAGGGTTGGGCGATATGCCAAAATACCAGATTGCAATATGTAGCAGAAATATAAACAGCACTGTGCAATTGACTTAGGCACCCTATTTTTTTTTTATACAGATTTTGTTATAGATGTTTATTTTATGATTTCTGCATTTTAGATTTCCAAATATTACTTTAACCACAAAAAATTAAAAATGTTACAGAAAAATGTTTGAATGTCAGTAAAGAAAGCAACATATTACATAACAGACCACTTTTCAGACAAAATTCATAATGACGTGCACACACAAAAAAAAAAAGACCGTCAAATTCTCCAGAAGAACTGTAGCAGGTTCTCAAAGCGCTCAGTACAACGTAGCAGCCAATTTCCTTATAACACTATACCTGAAACTATTGGTGTTTTTTTTTTAAAGCAAAGGGTTGTCACACCAAATATTGACTTTGTTTATTACTGTTTGCTGCTCTTTATAGTATATTTTTATACACAGAAACATTTAATTTCAATACTTTTAAGCTGCCTTTGCTTCACAGTTTTTCTTTGCCTGTCGCAAAACGTTTGCACAGTCTACAGTACTGTAGATTTCCTAACAAACTGAGTTTTATGGTACTTTTATTTACTGTCTTATGATATACAGTATGATATAATTTATAACAATATGGATATTATATCCTCATTTGGCCCAGCCCTATTTTAATGGATGAACATGTTTTAGACATAAAGAAAGAAAAAAATGTGTCTTATATTCCAAAAAAATAGTAATATAAACTATGCAAGTTTGTTGTTCAACAGACCACCAAATGTGCCGTATACTGCAATAAGAAAATACACTTCCATAGTCACTTAATATTACTCATAAACAGCAGAAATGAAACTTCAACTTTCACAAACAGCTGCAGGCGTGGGTTGACAGGAAGTGTGTACCATATCTATGTGGAGTATGTATGAGCGCTTGGCCAAAGCTGTGGTCAGTGTAGGGAGCTTTGTGGCAACACCTCAGTGGTGTTCTGCAACACTGCAACACAGACCAACTTCCCCTGTCTGCACCTTTAATCATGTTTTCTTTCTGACCCTCCACACTGACACACACTCATGAAAGCAGTGTGGGATTTCCAGTACTCAAAAAGCTATAAAGCGAAGCACTGAAAAGCCTGCACATTGAACAAACTAAACAACTAAACAACGACATTAGACTTTCAAAAAGCCTCACACCCGCCATACTCCCCTGTGCTTTATTGTAGAATGTAACGCTACACTTTAAAGGAAATGTCCATCCTCAAACACATTAAATCTCTTTATATTGAAATATTTGTGATATTTATTGTCAATATTTGCTTAGCACTTCTGTTACTAATTTTGTAGTTGGTGCTGTATTGCTGCTGTTCCTATGAGAAGTTAGCGGTTGTGTGATGCACTGATGTCACAGGAGGACATTGCTAACACAGTTACACTGGCATTTAATAAGAGAAATTTTTAATGCTCTCAGGCATACAGGATAATGGTCAAATTTTTGCTGTTAGCTCTTAAAAACTAGAGAGCACTTACCATTTTAGGCTAACGTAAAAATGTTACATTAATGAGAAAGCCAACATCGAAGTACAAAATCTGGACTCTAGTTTACAGAATCCAATGCATCTATACTATGCAGCTGCACTGAGTTACAGCAGAGACTCAGCTCGACCAGTTCCTAGCGATCTTGGATATGACAACCACGATGGTTCTGATCGAGGATAGCGGTATTAGCGTGAAAGTTGAAGCTCTGGAACTTCATCTGTTTGAGCAGAGCATGTAGATGAGGAAGTGAGGGAGGTAGACAGACTAAAAAACTAAAAGTGTTGCTGCATTGGTCTCTTTACATAGAGGTGCAGTGAGGGATAAACCCCACTCATGCTACTGTAAGCAGAAACCATTAAGCAAAGTGAAAACAGACCAGCTTGTTAATGAAAGTTAAAACCAAAAATGTCAAGTCAGAATTGAGTCATAAAATAATTCTTCTGCATAACTGAGGATCACATACTGATTAGAAATACTCATGTATAAGTCTTCAACCAACCAAGAATTCTTTGCTCTCCAGCCAGATCAATTTTGTTCCCACATGCAGTTGTCAAAGAGACCATTTCCAGGAAATTAGTTTGCTTGATACTAGTTACTGAGATATTTGAAAGACAAAATGCCCCATTAAGGAACAGGTAAAATTGTTGACTGGCAGACAAAAGTAGCCTTTTCTCCCTCCAGAGCTTTAAACCTCTCCACAGGTTCATCCCTCAAAACAGAAAGACATAAGAGAATCT
Organism: Gogo arcuatus; assembly: GCA_028570945.1. Taxonomy (NCBI): domain Eukaryota; kingdom Metazoa; phylum Chordata; class Actinopteri; order Siluriformes; family Anchariidae; genus Gogo; species Gogo arcuatus. The sequence continues at coordinate 22,900,533 of JAOTRR010000038.1, forward strand.
TGGAGGAAATACAGCACCAGTGATGTAAACATGAAATAACATCTTTTTTTCAGTTAGACCCCTAAGGTGTGATTTAAGGCTCGACTGACCTGCGCTGCCTGTACTGGGCGGCCTGTGGGGGGCGCCAGCAGGCACCACGTTTCTTTGAAGAGAGGTCTGGGGTGGGGACAGCATGGTGGCTTCGCTTAGTGAGGCTGTAGCAGCAGCTGGCAGGCCCTGGCTACTCAGAATGCCCCCGGGGTTGTAGCTCATGGAGTTTGTCACCGGCACAGCCACATGCATGGAGAAATTCTGCTGCGGCAAAGCTGTGGGCTGCAGGGAGGAGAACCAATGCACACAAAGCAAAACACACACACACACACAAAGACTTTTAGTGACTCTTCATCAGAGAAGTTACCAAGTACAAGCACACAACACTATAGAATAATGTAAAATCGTAATTCCACCATAGAAACTGAGGTGGATTTTATTCATTAATCATTATCCAGTTACTTTTACTCATAGCCATACAATCCCAGGGTTAAGATTCATGTTAGCTTTGTGTGTGAGCATATACATATCTCCAGGCCTCTATCAGAAGTGAAAGACGACTCCTGGCCTTTAGTGCTTTTAACAAACAATGGGGTAAACCAGAAGATGGATAGCACAGTGGAAAAAAGGTAATCTCGAGAGAAAAACCTCAGGATCACCTTCAGCTATCCAGTGTAAGAAACACGGTCGACTGTCTGTTATAGGAGTGTTTTTGCACTGTGCACACAGACTGGTTTTCATCCAGTCAACACACATAAGAACACAGAGATACCGTATACATGAATTAACATGCATATATCACCATTCCAGCATGGCAACAGTCAGCACTGCACTCTAAAACGAATATATTTAAAAAGAGATACAATTTGTTAGATCAGACTTCTACCTTTAGTATATGCTGCTTACAAATCCTTAGGACATTGTACATTGTGCAAAAGCTAAGTTATTTTTCCTTTCTTACTTTCTGTTGCAATAAACGAACATATAAATAGTATACAGTACTGTATTTTTATAAAGTACAATATATAAGGACAGTGCAGTGCTGATTAACCTCAGTGATTTCTGGGTGGGTCAGTGTGAGCAGTGAAAGTGAAACCACTCCATTGGCAGCACACTACAGTGAGCACGTTAGTGATATTATTAGTGGGTTAATGGCACAAAGAAGTGGTGCTTTGTTCATGTGCAGATTGGACAGTGGAGGTGGCTTGTCTCCTCAGAGTCTCAGGTGCAAAATGTTATGATCACCACTCACAATAAGATCACCATTGTATCAAGAAAAAAAAATGAAAATGTAAAATGTCTTCTGGTTGTATAAAATGTCTTCATATAAGCTTGGTGAAGTCTGGAGGTAGATGAAGCAGGCTGATTTGGGGGCGGGGGGGGGCAACTGATGCCTTTCAAGGACTAAAGGAATTGGCTGGTCGAGGAAATGGGTGTTTAATGAGAGAAAATGAGACAGAGAGAGAAAATGCTTAGATTCTTCACTATCCTTTTCTCTCACACATGACCCAGGTATAATGCAGCTCTAAAGGAAAAAGATTCAATTTCCAGCTCTACAAGGATGCAAAAATTCTGCATGTGGAATAGAACGCATCAATCACTACAGCCTTCATATCTGTCTACAGTCGTACTACTACAGTGAACTAAAGGAGATGTCCCAGGGAAATATTTTTCATGGGAGGGTAAATCTGTCTCTATGATTAAAAAACAAAACAAAAAAAGCTCATTACATGAGGCATTCAGCTACAATTCAATGAATTGTTTGATTAAGGCTAAGCCTAATATTGCGAAATTAGCTCTGCAGTTGAGCTTTCGAAAAAGGGTGACACCTATCCAAACAATGTGATCTTATCGGGGTGTACAAAAACAGCGTAGAATTAAATAATGAACAGAGGAAAACAAAATACACTTCCAACTAAAAAATGTAAAAGGTTAATACTTAAAAAGGACTGCATCAAAATTGTGGACAGAGGTTGTAGGGTGGGGTAATGAGGGGGGGAAAAAAGAAGAAAAACAAAATAGGGAGGGAGCATCCGTTCTGCCACAAAGCCAAGCAAAAATATTACATTTACTTACGATTTTATGATTTCGCATCATATTATCAAACTCCTCATTAATTTTTTTATATTTTTCTTCTGTGTGGGGTGTGAGGACATATGAGGCATCAGGGTCCGGGCTATCGCAGCCTCTGTGTTCTTTCTTGTTTAAGGCCTGTAGTGAATATCAACATAGAAACAGGAATCAACAAAAAACTGCAGAAGAGAAAGCAGTACTTACACCAGAGCGCTTGTATATTAAATCGCTTTCTTCATTTAGTTTGCCCAAACGGTCATCCATGAGGGGACTATGGCCAAAACAGTCATCAGGATCAGGACTGGCACAGTCACTATGGCCTTTGGTTCTTAATTTCTGAAATAAAATTGGAAAATTCACATACAATGCACACAGGCACATGCAAACACAGTGAGACTGTAGAGGCTTATGTAGGCTTACTGTTCTGAGGATACAAAGCACACACATATACACAGTTCATTACCTATGTACACCTACCTTGTATACTGCATTTACTGGGGGGTTTAATACAATGGTACTTACTATCTGTATCTGCTTAGTGTCCAAACATCCGTATCCATATTTATAATTGAACTAAAAGTGGGCATGGCCTATACTGGAAGGCTTTTTTGTTGCGATTTCTTTTTAAAATGTATTTTAATTAAATGTGAACCCTACAACTATGCACCTGCCTGGAAACACTGGAAAACACTGAAAAAAAAACAAGGCTACTCGAAAAAAGAGCAAATTTTCATTCACAGAATATAATAATCAATCAGAGAACTATTATTTATAGTTGATAACAACAGGTACATAATAATATTTTGTTTGTTACATTCCAGAAAATCAAAAAAAATGCACCGGACATGATATCAGACTCTACTATGAAGCTGGGGCACAGTGCTGCTGTGAGTCAAAATGGGGTCCTTTAAAAAGCATTTCATTATAATGCCTGTATGATTTTTCAGGATTTTGTTTGAAACTAATAATTTAGAATGCTCATTGGAGAACAATGAAAAACACGCACAATGATCATATCAGTTAATATTTTTAAAATTACTTTTTTTTGGAGACCCCAGCAGAGATATGATGCCCTGTACACAGCCAAGGTCTGCAAGTCTCTATAAATAAAAGCTTCTTTCTTTTCTGAATTTCAGGCCAGTTTTTATTAAAATATGGTAGAAATATGTTATTATTTTGTAGCTCAGTAAAACAGTGTTTAGTTCAGGCTACTGGAACAAACCTCTGATGAAAAAAAAACCTGATAGTGTGCATCCTATTCATAGCTGTACTTGTATCTGTTTAAAACACATTATCTGTCCATTCGGAATAATGTATCTGTATTTGGTTACAGCAATAATATCTACACTGACGCTATGTAAAGCAGGTGTTCTTTGCAGGTCTACAGTTACTGATTGCAACATCTCGGGGTTGTCAGCCTCTATCCCATCCATTAATGAAAAGGGATCATCATGAGACCACCACTGATCATCATAATTTGGATGGTGAATCATTCTCAGCATAATGATATGAGGGTAATATTTTAGAGGGTGTGGCACTGGTATAAGTGTATCAAGCTTAGCACCATTGCTTACTGGCCACTTTATTAGACAAACACCTTTTCAGCCCACCTTATGAATGTGCAGTTATAGACTATAGCTCTTTTTTTCCAATCACATTTGTGTTTACTATGTCTTATTATCTCGTTTCCAGTTGGCAAACTATATGAGATATTTTAAAAAAAAAACAAAAAAACAAAAAAAAAAACAGGACTGATGCTACTTTAACTGCCAGTGTTTATCAACCAAATATTATGTACATATCATGGAGACTGCATGTACACAATATGTACATTTTGATCTACACTGCTGTCCAGTGACTAATTTGGTAAATGTGTTTAATACTGTGATGTTTGCTCCATGGCTATTGCATTAGCCACTATAGAGGAAATTGTGAATTCTTATCCTGTACTTTAAAACCATTTAACCCTGGAGAAGCCAAAACATGTTTCTTTTATTCTTTGTCTATATCTCTCATACACACTCATATTCCTGTTTAATGTGTATGTGTGTGTGTGTGCGCGTGTGTGCGTTTCAATACATTTTCCATTATTTTTCAGTTAACATAAGCCACCCAGCTGGATGGCGGCCTCACATAAGAAGGTCCCACAGCGCAGCCATTTGGAAGCTGCTTTGAGTTTCTTCCAGCACACTTGCCACTCACAGAGCATGTCAAGTGCTAAAATAATGGATTGTCATATCTGGCCACTATTGCTTATTTGAGCATGATAGATTGATTATTCTAAGAGAAAAGAATACATCTGTATTGATCTAGTTACATGGAAAAGCATTTTTCTTTTGTGCATGGGTGAAATGTGTGAGCTGAGGGTGAGAGTGTTTAGAAAATTGGCACAATTTTGTGTTCTGATCAATATACTTCCCGATTACAAAGTTACACAGTTTAGGTTAAAGTTTGTTGTGTGGTACGTCTGTTATTCTCAGGCAGGTATGTAGCAGGAAGATGACACTCTTTTCACCATTTATGATGCTTTAATTCAGAACTCAGTTCATGGAAACAATTCTATATGCTTTTATTAAAATAACCATGTGCAGCTCTTGAAACAATTTTTTTTACAGAATGTCATCACAAGCTTTATAGGCTTATAAGCTACTCTGACTGTGACTGATCTGTAAAAGACATATTTGACTCCTGCTGCTTTACCAGAGTTTAACTAAATGCATATCCTGTAAGACACTCATACACACACACATATGCATACACATGCACACGCACATGCCCTGTGCATAAACTAATTTAAAAACACAACATCCTGCAGTGTGCAATGTCCACTAATGGTTTGCTGCTAACAACTTCTGAGGTGCTCAGTTTGCCCATACAGCTATGGGTGGATCGTCAAGAGTGGCTTTTGCTCGCTCTTTCCGAGCAACGCCTTCCTGAGTCATTTCCTGTTTATTGAGGCCTCTTTGCACCCGAACGCCTGTGTTTACCCATGAAACTATGCACTTTCTCCCCAAGAGTGCCACAGATTCCATCAGGACCTGCAAATTAAAGTCTCAACCTGCTCATTATGTGGGCAGCAGTGTGGTCGGGCTGGAGGACTGGAGGCGGGATAAGGACGGGGCGACCTAACCCCAGCGGCACACCCAGTGCCTGTGCCAGAACACAAAGCAGGAGCACATAATGCAGGCCATGAAATATGTGACACAGAGACACTATGACACGCCCAAACAATGAAGGCCTGTTCATGCATGCCGTGGGGTGAAGGTCTATGATGGATGGAGCTGCCGCATTTGTTTTGCGCTGTCTCAACGGCTAGAACTGGGAATAATACGTAGGGGTGAGATGTGAAGAAAACCCAATGCTATATATGTATACAAGAGCTGTGACAGGGAATGTGTTACTGACCGAAGTGCGGGACGGTGCACTCGTAAATCCTTCTTAAATGACTTGGCACGTTTCGGCTGTCCTGCGGACTGTGCCTGCGGCTCCTAGTAAACGGATCACTAAATCAGCACATGGCTAAACAGGTGGCCCTATCCCCAGCACCTGCCAAACCGCCTCACTGCCCACCCCAGCCAATCAGCAGCCTCCGCACTCCAACATAGCCTTAGATGGGAGCTTGAAGGTCATCAGTTATGACCCTCTGCAATACCTCCTGCCCCCAAACAAGTATCAACCCAACCACCACACTTGTTTTAATCTGACACCTTATTGGATTCACAAATGCCCCAACACTGTATGAGGTGCTGCCAAGTGTTAATGCACACGGATGTATCGGTTTCCAACTCCAAACACAAGGAAAATGACAACAGGGTCTTTCATAAGTTTGATTAAGTTTGATCTGAATTGCATTTGCAATTAAATGTTTAGGTTATTATAATGTTAATAGGAGAGGGAAGGGGGGAGTTCATATGTAAAAGGTTCTACAGAGAACAGTGATGACCTCCATCATCTGTGATACATCCAAAACAGCCACATGGCTATTGCTCAAAATATATAAATTACAAAAAATACTCCTCCTCCAGAAAAAGAGTAACAGAAAAAGAAACTGCCATCAGGCCAGAAGTGTTTGTTTGTGAGAGTAACACAGAGAGAGACAGATAGGCATGCTTAAGTAGACTGTTTTCTAGCCCTACTGTTAGCACTACTCTATTCCAATACTATTTATTTATTTTGACTAGAAAAATAGAAACTTATATCTTCAAATATCCACTTTTCCAGATGCACATATGCACAGACACTCAGATATCTCAGGAAATTATCTATAAGGTGTATGAAACTGTGCAATCATTTTGACAGCTGATCACAACAGGCCCATAAAATCAAGCTAAAAAAAAGCATTTGTTTGTTTAGGTCAACCATTAGTCCAAAACTGATCAAATTATGATCTCAACAGATTTTTGGGAAGCTAAAAATAACCTTCAAGTGATGCTCTTGCATAATCCACCTACATTACCTGTTCACGTGATGTACTTTTAGTGAAATGGCTGGGCTCTGTGCTTTGAAACACCATTAGCCTGCTGCAACCTTCGTGTCTTGGCTTTTTAAGTTTGACTTATTTATGTATTGTATGTGAATAAACGTTGACTGAGACTGTGGGTCTAAAAGCCCAATGTCTGAAATAAAGGAGGAGTGAACCTGAGGAATAAGATATCTGGGGGGGACACAGAGAGAGAGAGAGAGAGAGAGAGAGAGAGAGAGAGAGAGAGAGAGAGAGAGTAAAAGACCTGGAGAAATCTAGAAATGGTTGAATGCCAATCCTCCGCCTCTGATGAAAACCCAGAACCGTGCGTACGTATTAAAATTATAAATGCGTTTGTCAATTTTGCTTGTCAGTATGAAAGCTGAGTAAACTTTCTTAAACATAGGTTATTTTTTTCTCTGTTCTAACAAACCCTGTGAATTAGAAGTGAAATGTACATAGGTAAGACGGCATGCTGAAACTTATGACATCGCTGTTGTATTCGGACAGAATTTCCACCTGCTGTTCTGTCTAAGAGGCTTCTCAAAGTGGGCTTTTAAGTGTGGAGCAAAGCAAAATAACATGAGTACAGCAAGGTGGCTAAAAGGAAGCCTTTTATCTGCTTGACAAGTATTTCTGCCGGTACATAATATCGGCAGTTCACAGCTTTCAGCGGAAGAATGCTCCTTCTCTTTTTGTCATAACCAAAGAAGTGTATATACGTTCTGCATTATCCTAATTGCTAAAGCTAATAACATTTTGTTAAGAATCTCAAAAGCCCTTGACAGCCTGGCTGACCAGACAATAGAGCAGGAAGTGACTTCATGCTTGTCCTCACTCACCTAGCTGTCCTCACAGGAAGTGTGGTGGTGGGGGGCTTTCTTGGTAATTATGATCTCTGCGTAGCTGTATAGAAAAAAAAACAAAGTTCTATATATGTCTCCCCAGGATGCTGATGTGTGCTCACATCTCAACCCTCCGTATGTAAACACAACAAATGGATTTATGTGCACTTTGGGAGTCTGACTGATTGATCTAGGCAGGCCGTGAGAAAGAGAATGCTTTCATATTGACTCAGCCATATATGGCAGATAATTACCAGTGGTTGACCACTGAGATTATCGCTTTTATGAACATGATGAACTCCTATTAGCTGGTGTGTTGCACTGCAGGGAGCAATAGCTACCCCGCTAAGAAAGGCAGCTGCCCAGAGACAAAACACCATCAGACTCGACAAAGCTATTAGTTGCCAGAGTGAGAGCGAACACACTTTTAGTCAGGGGGTATTTTGAGACACCAGAGCAGACTGGGAATTCAACTCAGAATTGAGGATGAAGGCATCTCAAAGTCATTGCATGGGCTTTGCAGGAAAATGAAATGGTGCAAACGATATGGCGTTAAAGTACACCTCCCATCCCCATTGACCTCAATATCTCATTCCCAACTGTAAAACTTGACTTGTTCTACTGTACTGTACAATAAACGAACAGCAGAACTTCTAAAATTAACATTTCTTCAAGCTTGCTTTTAAGATATCCTGTAACAAGACATCAATCCAGATAAACTGCAACATCTCTCTCCTACCTCTCTTTCTCCTGTTCACTCACTCCATTTCTCTCTGATTCCTTTCCCTATCTTAGATTGGATCATTAGCCGTTAGAACCTTGAAACCACAGCACCCCACCCCCCCAACCTTGTTCCTGCTGGCCAATAAAATATTCATAAGGGCAATTAGAAGTTCCGATAAGGCAAGAGAGAGGGATGAGAGGAGAGCAAGCAGGACATGCCAGCACTACTGCAACACTTTATACCCTCTCTGCCACACAGTAGGCCTCATCAATCTGTGGCCAGCCAGATCTCTGCAACACATAGCCTTCTGGCAGTATCCATGCCATTTAACCTAAAAATGCCTCTATACCAAGTATATGTACGAGCCTGTGCATGAATCTGGGTTATGTATGAGGGTGTATAGGTGGAAGACTGAAATACAGCCTAATGTATGCACTAACACACTGACTAAACAAAGCTCTATAAGATCTAGGAGAGCAATCATTTGCGAGGGTCATGCATGGCTTGTTGGTTAGACCTACCTCAAGCCCACAATGTAAATCCAGGTCAAAAGCTAAAGGGCTCAATAAACCACCCGGCACCACTTTGGTAACCCTTATTCATATCCTCATGTGAAAGAGTCTGCCTTGCTGTCATTAGCAATTCCAACCAAATTAGGTCAGCTGATGACATACTTCAAGTTCTGCTACACTAAACTGCCAAAGTAACCTTGCTCAGTGAGAAAAGCTATGAAATGTGGGGTAGCATAGCACATAGGAATGTAAAAAAAAAAAAAGAAATTTAGCTCAACAAGAGTGATCTTTACTATCCTGATGTGATGATATAAAACTTAGTATGTTCGCTTGGTAAAGAAAAGTCAAGCTTTTATGCCTGCCTTCTCTCTCTCTCTCTCTCTCTCTCTCTCTCTCTCTCTCTCTCTCCACCAAATGTGAGTTAACCTACTCTTGGCAACTGTTACTATGCATGCTCTTGTAAACACCTGCAGAACAGGGAAAAGGACATGGTGGAATGATTTTGTCTCTGCATATCTATGTGTCTGTGTGTATGTGCACAGTCTGTGAGGAAGTGCACAATGAAGATGAAGACAGGTTGATGATGGAAGATAGATGAAGTGAGGGAGCAGGCATGCATGTGTATCCCATGGCGTAACTGTTTTTTTGTTTTGTTTTTTCAATAGTTCCATACACCTTGCAGTCTGGCACTGGTGGATCTGTTACCAATAAAAGCTTTTTAAAGGCTGCCAATAATCCTACTCCTCCTCCTCTTCTTCTTCTTCTCTTTGAAAGCTGAATCAGAGTCTATACCTAACCAGATCATCATCAGTGTAAACATAATGAAATCCTTCCTTGAGTGGTCCATAAAGTGCTGGGATCAATGACAAGCAAGTCATAATCCAGTGGTAACGTCAAATAACTTTTAATCGAAAGCATAGGCGTGCTTGTGTGCACTTTCTAAACAGTTAATATCTAATCTAAACCTGAGCTAACAGAAATAATCTTTCACTTCAGCACTACAGAGGACACTTGAGGGAAACTCAAGTGAAACTTGTATAGAGAGATGCCAGGACAGCTGGAGGAGAATTGGAGAGGACAGGGAAAGTGTGTGTATCAGGGAATATGAGATATAGGGATAGATAGAGCAAAAAGAATAAATGTATCAGAAAGGGATGAATGGAGATTCATTCTCACTTTTATTGAATTACAGTCAATCATGTTTGGCTGTGTTGGTGATGCCCCCCCCCCCCTTTCTCCCCACCTCACTGGAGCGTAATCAATAGCTCAAGAGCAGGCCTCCATTAGCCCTTGCTCTTGCTGTCTGGGGACTGATTGTGAGAAGAGAGGGAGGGAGAAAAAGACGAAGGGGAGGCTGGTTAAGTTTAAGTAGCATGGTGAACAAAGCATTGTACTTCAATGTTACCCACTTTGTTTCTATTACACCAACACAGTCAGCATTAAAGCAGAAAGAATAACAGGAGGCCTGTACTTGAAAGAGTTAGAACATTTAAGAGTGATGCAAAGCAAAGCTCTTTTTCAATTATGCTTGATTTCTAATTACAAATTGCTACTTGTTACTATTACGGCCAGCATTTCCAGCCCTGTGGTTCTTTTGCCTATTTGGATTAGTTTCAGTGTAAAATACACTGTTATAAGCAACATTTCCTGGTAATATATTACAGCTCAGTCAGCTCATATTACAAGGAAAATTGATAGTGATATTTTGCTGTCTCTGCATGAGCTTTCATGGTTCATTTTATGGTATTATTTTTCTGGTTTGTTGTTGGACTACTGAAAAATTCATTCCTTATTTGAGAAAGAATATGAATGTTGCAGTGGCCTTTGAACCACTCAAATAGGTCTAAAATAGGATGTCAAGTAGGCATCCTATTTATACACATGGAGTGGGACAAATACACACAACTACACATCATGTAAATAGTGCAACAAGTGTAAGACTAGATCGGCAAAAACTGCAGTTCAAATAAAAGCACAAGTGCAACGTAGAACAATAAATACACAGGGCAGTGTGGCGAACTACACAGCATACATCCAATACAAACTAAAGCAGAAAGAATATCAGGATGAACTGAGGAGGCTGTGCATGTTACATGATATCATAACCCACCATCAGTAGTAGCATGATATACGATAGCAGTATATAGAGGTTCAGTGGGAGAAGGCTCGAGTATGATAATATGTGCAGAATAATTGGTTAGTAGGGTTCCTGTGTCCACAGCCATCAGTGTTTCTGAACTGATCTTGTGTTTAGCTCTGTATACAACTTGATTTGAGTGAAGTGAGCCTGCTTTTCAGACCTTACGCAAAAAACTCACATAAATAACTTCATTAACATTCAGCTGGCCCTCGTTGCCACAAGCTATCAAATAAAAAATGTGAACCAAGACAACAGCGTATTTCTCAAACTAACGGCCTAAAATGATACAGCAAAATGAGTCATTTGCTCGTGTAGCATTTCTCTCTCATTTAATTTGTGAAAAAGCATAAACGTTCTCTACAGACGGTCATCAGGGCCTGCACTCAAGCACTCAAGATTAGAAGCTGCCTCATTAGACTTACTCATGATTAATATTCACAGAGAACAAGACTTTGCTGTTTATGTTCAGGCATCTTAAAGAATAATTGGTTTTGATGTGATAAATATCAGACTCGTGAAGGAAAAAAAAAAAGAGGCTGAGGAAGGAGGCAAAAAAGAGAGTCACTGACGTCAATGAGACATGACATACTGAAAATAAGACTCTCTTGGCAGTAACTAGGTAACAAGCGTTGCACTCAAGAGGGCAGAAACACTCTGTAAGAGCTGAGTATGAGAGGCTATGACACATGCACGCATACACACAACTACACGAAAACACACACACATCATTGCTAAACAGCTTTTTAGACACAGGTTATTAAATGATGCATCATAGTACTAATGGTCAACAGAAAATGAGAAAAAGGGCACCTGGAAATGAAAAACTGCGAGGCTGATATGCTGTGTTGCTTGTGTTTTTCTCTTTACATACTATTTTTCCTGTTGCTGGACTCTAATGTTCATAGTGCAAATGAAGAAGATCTGAGCCATGTTTCTCACTGTCTGTTCTCTGTTAGAAAGTAAACATGCAACAGTGTTTCCACAGCAACCTTCTCACACTTAACATATGAGGAAAAAATTACCATGACTTAAAACCAGTCCTCAAGTCTTGTTTAAAACAGCAAGCACACAAATCACTGTTTTGGTTCAGATTCAAAAGGAAGAAATGGGATGTTCTGTACGAGAGCTTTGGTCCTGTCCTAGTGAAAACCCAAAGGAAAGGGAGTCCTTGTCCTATAAAAGAGGGCACTTTGAAAAGCAGTGGGAGGCTCAGTACAACACAATTAGTTTTCTGGCCCTCAGCATGGTATATTATGGCAGTGCTTTTTAAACCTGACACATGTACTTCACCCTAGCAGAAGAGAAAGGATAATGCCAATTCACTTACATAGCAAATGTTTTTATAAGGCTTTCCAAAATGGAAATGATCAATTTCATGAGACATGTATATTGCATTTGAGCCTTTCTGAGTATAAAATTTCAAGCAGATCTAAAGTACAGCCTATAACATTTGTAGACAGAAGCATGTTCATTCATTCATCTTCAATAACTGCTTTATCCTGGGCAGCGACGAAATGGATCCAGGGCCAGTCTTGGGAACACTGTGCCTGAGGCAGATATACATCTGAGATTGGACATTAGTCCATCACAGGGGACAGAAGTATTAGAAGTACCACACATACTGTACCATAGAACTGGCACACCATGACCTGTTATCTCTGCAATTAAGAATTAATACTCCATAGTGACTAACCTCTCTATGACCATTCTTTCTCAAATATTGGGAAAATAAGTTTTTAGGTTTATACTGGGTTGTTTATATAGTAGCTCACAATAATGAGGCTCTGTTATGCAATGGGGCATCTTGCTGGCATGGTTTGGATCCACCTGTCCCCTCAGAGGAAAGCATCACTGCAAATCAGTACAAAGTCATTCTGACTGATCACATTTATATCAATAATCAATATATCAATAATTATATCAACTATCAATAATATGATAAAACATTTCTTTCCTGATGGATGTGGTCACTTTCTAGATGACAATACCGCCAACCTCATGAGCTCAGTGAATGGTTTGATGAGTATGAAAATGATGGCAATAATATTCTCTGACTTTTACCAGATCTCAAACTTTTTGAACACTTTTGGGAGATTTTTGTTTTAGACAGTGCTCTCTACCACTATAATCAAAATACCAATTGACGGAAAGAATGGTATTTTATCCGTCAGTATAAACACAGAAACATGAAGAAGATATGCCAAGATGCATTGAAGTTGTTCTGGCAGGTTACGGCAGCCCTTGTTTTTCCTTTAATGTGTCACACATTTTTAGTCATGCTGTTGTTTTTAGAACCTTTACAAACAGACGGAACAGGCTGATTGGACAAGCAAGCTTTACGTGTTAGACCATATCTAGGGTTAGAGAATGTGGATGCTACAGCCAATTTGGTGTGTTGGGATGTTACATTAACAGCACACCACGTTGTCAGTCTGAATGACTAAAAGTTGTGTTATCCAGCCAAACATAGAAGGCATTCCCAGACAGTGACAGACTACTGTACTTCTGTACTGTTGTGATGTGTTACAGTAACTTGGCACATCTATTCTGGCTTTTGCTAATTAAACACCAGACAGTCCTGATGCACAGCTGAAGCAAATAAAATTCCATTTATATTTGTGAGACAAAGATAAACATGAAGATTGAAGAAACAAACATTTGCCATGTATAAATTTTACACCTCCTCACAGTGAACCTTCAGATGATCTCATATGATGATGGAAATGTGAAAATTAAAAAATGCTGAAGAAGTCAGATTAATTATAATACTATAAAATTTCAGTGCACACAACTGTAATTATTTGTGGTTGGAACTCATTATTAAAAATACCTCCGCTATAGCCAACTGCTTCAAAAATGAGGCTCAGCCTTGTGTCAATAGAGCTGACATTTGGTTTGGTTTAATCGCTTCTTTAATATGGAGACGTCTCAATGTGAGAAGGAAATGGGTATGAAAAGACGTGTGGTGAAGGGAGGGGGTTAAAGACTTGCCAAGGAGAAGACATTAAGGAGTGAGCGCTGGGGAATTGAGCAGAGACGGAGATGAGGATCGTTGAAATGAAGCGAAATGTTACAGATCATGAGGGAAATTAGACAAGCTTTAATAACCGTTACATCAAAAAAATAGCGCCAAAGTGATATCTGAATCGAACTGACAGCTGTTAAAAAGAGGGCTGCTAAGATGACTCAAATTATCATGTCAGAAACTTTCTTCCAGTGTACAGAAGGACAAAAAACTTTTTGTCATAGTGAGGCGCATCTTAAGGAACTACAAATAATGGCATCAGTTTGTATAGCAGTTCTGTTGCTTTGCATTTGTTTTTGTTTTTTTTATGTTATGTATTTTCTTTATTAGAGGTCCATTTTTTAAAACACTGGTTCTCAATCCTGCTCCTGGGCCCCTGCTCTGCATGTTTTCCATCTTTCC